>CANDYM010000044.1:0-56958 GCA_947397865.1 Polietes domitor
ATACATTCCTCTGACTGCATAGACACGCAAAATAAAAAGTTTTTTTTTCCAAATTCGTACTTTTTCTTTTACGGCAAAAATTGGTTCAATCATGAAGTTAAGTTATATTGCACTATGTACGTCTGATAATGGATTTTCAAAATGTGTAACTTTTGGAATTAAAATAGAATGGAAATACAACCAACTGTAGCACCCACTATCTACCAATGTTTATGGTATTTAAGCTTTTTGAAAATATAAATATAAGAATATTTATTTTTTAAATTGACGTATTGGTAGCATTGCCTTATAAGCTTGGTTTGAAATAATTAAAATATTATATTTATTTATAAAATTATTTTTTTTTTTAATATTTGTATTTGTTATGGTTTGGCTATATTAAAAAAAATTATATTTTCCCGTAATATTACTGCACTTCTACGAAAACCGACAACCTCTGTGAAATGCAATCCATGGTGGAGGGTATATAATGTTCGACCGGCCGAACTTAAGCCCGTTTTTACATGTTAAAACTATGTTTGTGCCAAATATAGTTTGGTTGTAATGAATATTGTAAAAAATGTCCTTTTTGAACAAATGTCCTTCAAAAGCCTTTAAGGAAATATATACATATTTGGGAAGGTCGAAGGGTTTTCTTGTGGGTAACTTTCGCCTGCACGAAATTGCACCCTTGGAAGATAGTACACATTTAGTGCAAAAAGTCTGATTTTTTGGTTGTAAAACGCAATTTAGTCATTTTTATACCCTACACCACTTCGTGGTCTAGGGTATTATAAGTTAGTTTAGCGCCAAAATGTTTGTAACACCAAGAAATAATCGAGCTAGACCCACCTTTAAGTATACCGATCGGCTTAGAATCACCCGCTGAGTCGATTTAACGATGTGTGTCTGTCCGTCCGTCCGTCTGCTGTCCATCTAAGTTTGTTCACACTCTACAGGTCGCAATTGTTGTCCGATTGTCATGAAACTTGGCAGAAGTTATTTTTTCTGGTCAAGCACCATCGGTATTGAATTTGGAGGTTCAGATTTAGATGTAGCCCCCATACAAATGTCGCTCCCGATTTGACATTTTCCGCTCTAGAAACGACATATTGTACTCGATTTTCTTTAAATTTTGCAGAACATCTTTTAATCCAACTAGAAACAGCTATGCAAAAATTGGGTAAGATCGGTTCAGATTTAGATATAGCCCCCATACAAATGTCGCTCCCTATTTCACTTTTTCCGCTCTAGAAACGACATATTGTACCTGATCTTCTTTAAATTTGGCAGAACATCTTATAATCCAACTAGAAACACCTATGCAAAAATTGGGTAAGATCGGTTCAGATTTAGATATAGCCCCCATACAAATGTCGCTCCCGATTTGACATTTTCCGCTCTAGAAACGACATATTGTACTCGATTTTCTTTAAATTTGGCAGAACATCTTTTAATCCAACTAGAAACACCTATGCAAACATTGGGTAAGATCGGTTCAGATTTAGATATAGCCCCCATACAAATGTCGCTCCCGATTTGACATTTTCCGCTCTAGAAACGACATAATGTACTCGATTTTCTTTAAATTTTGCAGAACATCTTATAATCCAACTAGAAACACCTATGCAAAAATTGGGTAAGATCGGTTCAGATTTAGATATAGCCCCCATACAAATGTCGCTCCCTATTTCACTTTTTCCGCTCTAGAAACGACATATTGTACCTGATTTTCTTTAAATTTGGCAGAACATCTTATAATCCAACTAGAAACACCTATGCAAAAATTGGGTAAGATCGGTTCAGATTTAGATATAGCCCCCATACAAATGTCGCTCCCGATTTGACATTTTCCGCTCTAGAAACGACATATTGCTCTTGAAACGACATATTGTACCTGATTTCTTTAAATTTGGCAGACCATCTTATAATCCAACTAGAAACACGTATGCAAAAATTGGGTAAGATCGGTTCAGATTTATATATAGCTCCCATATAAATGTCGCTCCCGATTTCACTTTTTCCGCTTTAGAAACCACATGTTGTACGCGTTTTTCTTTAAACTTGGCACAATATCTTATAATCCAACTAAAAATCCTATGGTGAAAGTGGGTAAGATCGGTTCAGATTTAGATATAGCCCTCATACAAACGTTGCTCCCGAATGTTTAACCGATTTTGGTCAAATTTTACATATTATATTTCAACCAATAAACTGACATGGTTGAAGCGGGTCACATCGTTCCGGGTTTCAATATACCCCCATACAAATGTCCTTTCAAATTTAACATTTTTTGTCAAACATACATTTACAGGATGCAAAAAATCCTTCGCGATTTCAATTTTTTACCGAATTGAATTGCAATGTGAATTGAATTGTATACTACTGTATAATTTTGTATTTGTCTGTCGGACAATTGGATCAATTACCATATTATTTACCATATTCGTTAAATTTGACTAAAGATGAATTTATAACATATAATTTGTATGAACTACATAAAAGTGCTCCCATGAAATACCTGGGTTTAGTAATCAAAGCGAGGTACATACGCAGGGAGTGGTGTAGGGTATTATATAGTCGGCCCCGCCCGACTTTAGCCTTTCCTTACTTGTTTCTCATTAACTTTATTAATTAAAAAGTAGGTACGCAGATAAAAAGATGAATAAATTTCCCTTATCTTTATGCTAAATTTTATAAACAATCGGAGTTCGTTTGTCGGAAATATGCACAAAAAAAAAAACAAAAAAATACATCATTTAACAGACATTTACTCATTTTACTCTTTAACTTCTGAAAAGTAGGTATGCAGATAAAAAGATGAGTAAGTTTCCTTTATCCTTCCCGAAAAAAAAAAAAACAAATTGCGAACCTCTGGCCACGGCCGCCTACAAAAGCTTAGCGTTGAGAAAGCAAACTTTATTAGCTTTCGAACAAAGTGTTGGCCCTTGAATATAATTGTAAAGTTGTTTGTTTCTTTCTGTTTGAGCACATATTTGTTTAAAACTTGTTGTTGATTTGCTATGCCTCTTGTTTGATTATCGCATTGTTTCTGTTTGTTTTTCTGCCTGCCACTCAGTGGGTGTGAGGGGCGTCAGCAGAGGTGAACACTGCATACACATACATCACCACTCCCTGCGCTCACCCTCACCATACCCTTTGACAACATCCAATAAAGATAAAACAATTCGAAAACCAAACAACCGTCTGACTGGCTGAGTGACTGACTGAGTGGCTGACTGCGAACAGAACAGAATGGTCCAACATTTCTCTCTGCCGTAGAGATAAAACATGATGTGAGCGTAAATGGTGGAATAATAAAAGTATTCAATATATTTGCCAAAGTTTTGTACAACAATGAGGAGTATTACAATTTGGAATTTTTGTTGGGAGGAATACAAAGCAAAATGTCAATAATAACACACATCCATGGACAGCATCAACTACAAGTGATGTATGGACAAAAAAATCATTCGAAGACATATAACAGACAGCTTTGCTGAGGTGAAACCACCACCGAAAGCATTACGATCTTAAACCATCACTAAACATTGAAAGTATTACTTAAAATTTGAACTAAGGAAGTTATTTTATATTCAGTTAATTTTTCTGTGTTTTTATTTGAAAAGAAAGTGACAAAAACGGGAGATCAACGATTTCGGACAAAAATCGAACCCCATTTCCTTAAAGTCTATTCAATGGAGTATGGAATGGAATGATAAAGGATAAGATATGATTAAAAAATATATTTTGCCTTACTACTCTACTCCCCACTGTGATATAGAGTACTCGAGCTGGACCCACCTTTAAGAAATATCGAATACCGCATTTTACAATTCCAGCTGCAGCTCTTTGTTCTCGCTTAGTCCAATTTTGGCATACTCTTTCCAACATTTCGGCCGTTATCTCACGAATAAATGATTCAATGTTGTCTTCCAATGCGTCAATTGAAGCGGGCTTGTCTGTATAGACATGAGCTTTAACATAGCCCCACAAAAAATAGTCTAAAGGCGTTAAATCGCACGATCTAGGCGGCCAATTGACAGGTCCCGAACGTGAAATAAAATGTTCACCGAACTCGCCTCTCAATAAGTCCATTGTTGTCTTGTTGAAACCACATGTCATGCAAGTCATGCTCTTGCATTTTGGGCAAAAAAGTTGGATATCATCTCACGGTAGCGCTCACCATTCACAGTTACGTTACGATTCGCATCATCTTTGAAGAAGTACGGTCCAATGATACCACCAGCCCATATACCGCACCAAACTGTGGACTTTTTTCTGGATGCATTGGTAGCTCTTGCAATGCTTCTGGCTGATATTCACTCCAAAATCGACAATTCTGCATATTTACGTACCCATTGAGCCAAAAATGAGCTTCGTCGCTGAACACAATTTTTCGGTACAAAAGTGGATCTTCGGCCAAGAGCCCATTCACCAAAAATTTTACGTTGCGGTAAATTCTTGCACCAGCTGTATTTTGAATGGCATCACACCTAAATCCTTCCGCAAAATTTTCCACGTTGTTGAGTAACAGAGGCCCAATTGTTGCGAACGGCGACGAATCGATAATTGATGGTCTTCATTAACACCGGCCGATACAACTGCGATATTTTCTTTAGTTCGCACTCTACGTAAGCGTGTTGGTGGTTTAATGTCCAACAATGTAAATTTGGTGTGAAATTTAGTCACAATAGTCCGAATAGCCGCTTCAGTGGGTCGATTAAACTGACCATAAAATGGAAGAAGCGTGCGATAAACTTTCTTAACAGAGCACGCATTTTGATAATAAAATTCAATAATTTGCAAGCGTTGTTCATTTGTAAGACGATTCATGGTTAAGTTTATAGACCAAACTGAAGATGTTTGACAGTGAAACAAAACACGAAACGTGCGTCAGCTGTTTAAACCAGTGTTGCCAAAAAGATAATAGCTAAATAATCACCCTTTATATCATTTTTATACCTTTTTCACATTTTACCCCTTAAATGTTCGAAAAAAATCAAACAGTTTGAATTTCGCGACAAATTAGGCGAGGATGTGTATTTTGATATATGTGTGGTTCGGGAAAAAGTTTATGTGCCAAAAAATGGGGGTGCTGCTGTGAGAGTAAGACGGCGCTCATCGGGTTCAAAGGTGCGGGAAAAGAGGTAAAAATACACAGAAAACCTCAAAACTGTCTCGGAATCGTTCCCAGAATAGTTAAATGTTAGACCGACCCCCATTAATTTTACCTCCCCAACATGTTTTTCGAACACACATACCCCCTATCACCACTCGTTAGGGAGGGGGCTCCCATACAAAAACTAATTTTTATAAAATTAGCTTCAACCACTCTAACTGCGCCAAGGATGCCCCCAGTAGAATCAAATGTATGACCAACCCCCAATATTTTTTCAGCTCGTACCTATCCTCCATCTTCAACCCTTAAGGCGGTCACCATACATATTTATACCCTACACCATAGGGTATGATGTCCTTGTGCATTTGTTTGTAACACCCATATGGAGGTGAGATAGACCCATCGTTTATTATACCGATCGACATAGAATCACTTTTTGAATCGATTTAAACATGTCCGTCTGTTTGTCAGTCCATCTATTCTTGTAATTACGATGCAGGTCTCAATTATTGTCCGATCCTAACGAAACATGTCACAAACGATTTTTGCATGCCGAAGACGGACGCTATTTAATTTGAAGCAAATCGGTTCAGATTTCGATATAGCTTCCATACAAATGTCGCTCCCGATTTGAATTTTTCTGCTCTATATGCCACATAATTGAAGCGATTTTGATAAAATTTTACACAACGCCTTATATCTAAGTTAAAAACATCTGTATTGAAAATGGGTCAAATCGGTTCAGATTTAGATATAGCCACCATACAAATTTTGCTCCCAATTTGACATTTTCCGGTCTAGAAACCATAAATTTAAACAGATTTTGTTCAAATTTGGTTTAACACCTTATATTTCAACTAGAAACATTTCTTGTGAAAATGGGTGAAATCGGTTCAGATTTAGATATAGCTTCCATACAAATTTCGCACTCGGTTTGACTTTTTTGCTCTAGAAACCACCTAATTTAACCGATTTTGATTAAATTTGGTACGACACCTCATATTTTAATTAGAAACATCTGTGACAGATATGTGTCAAATCGGTTCAGATTTAGATATAGCTTCCATACAAATTTCGTTCCCGATTTGAATTTTTCTGCTCTAGAAGCCACATAATTCAAGCGATTTTGATAACATTTTACACAACGCCTTATATCTAAGTTAGAAACATCTGTGGTGAAAATGGGTCAAATCGGTTCAGATTTAGATATAGCTTCCATACAAATTTCGCTCCCGATTTGAGGTTAATCGCTGTAGAAACCGTATACCTTAACCGATTTTATTCAATTAGGCAGGACATCTTATATTTACACTAGAAACATCTATGGTTAAAGTGGATGAGATCGGTTCAGATTTATGTATAGCTCCCATTCAAATGTCGTCCACATTTTCACCGAATTGAAATGTAGTAGAGTAGAAAGTGTAGGGTATCATATAGTCGGCCTCGACCGACTTTAGCCTTTTCTTACTTGTTTATAATTTTGTTAATGAAGGAAAGGCTCAAAACTGCCCCTAGTTACCCCTAGAAGGAAGACATGTAAGACTGGTCCTCTCTCGTCAATATTTTCCCCTAACATACCTCTCCCCTAACACCACTCCATAATAGGGCTTACATACGAAAACTAAATTTTTATAAAATTTGCTCCCACCACTCTAACTGGCCCAAGGAGGGCTATAGTGGAGCCAAATGTATTACTAACCCCCAATATTTTTTCAGTCCCAATATTTTCTCAGAACACACCTACCCTCTAACTACAACCGTTAAGGTGGCCCCATACATTTGCCTATTTTTGATTTTTTTATGCAACAAAGCCCCAAACCCAGTAGAACCTAGAGGAGAGAAGTGTAAGACAGAACCCCATTAATTTTCCCTCCTCAACATTACAACAACCCATTATCACCACTCCTTAAGGGAAAAGTTGAAAGAATTCCTATATTACATTTGACTCCACTAGTGGCCTTCTTGGACCAGTAAGAGCGGTGGGAACAAATTTTATAAAAAAAAAAACAAGTAAGGAAAGGCTAAAGTCCGGTGTGACCGACTATATAATACCCTACACCACTCCCTGAGTATGTAATTCGCTTTTATTACTAAACCCAGGTGTTTCATGGGATCAATTTAATGTAGTTCATATAAATTATACAGTATATTATAAATTCATATTTAGTCATATTTAACAAATATGATAAATAATTGATCAAATTTTCTGGCAGACAAATACAAATTATACAGTAGTAATAGGATGAATCGGACCAAAATTTGAAAGGAGGCCTATAACAACACTTGGGGCCTGGTCCAAAACATGGGCCTATATATTTCTCATTCACGGTAGGTATTCATAGTTGAAGTATATCATGATCCGATGTAAGACGTAGTTTCTAGAGCTGCATTAGAGTAGAATGGGGGCCCATTTGGGTTATTCCAAAGTGTGGACACATATATTTGACTTTGTATTCTTATTTGAAATATAATATAATCCGCAAAATTTAAAAAAAAATCCGATGTAAAATTTGCGTTCTTGAGGGGTAAAAATTAAAATGGGGCCATTTGTAGGGGCTCTACATTAAAAAGTGGGCCCATATAGATCACTTTCAAAGTAGGTATCCATAGTGTGAAATATGAATATAATATAATCTGCAAAATTTGAAAAACTTCCGATGTAAAATGTGGGTCTTAGAGAGGTAATAATTCAAACGGGGCCCACTTGTGAGGGCGCTACATTAAAAAGTGGGCCTTTATAAATCCCTTTCAAAGCAGATGTTCTTTATTGAAATATAACATGATCTGCAAAATTTTATCAGGATCCAATATAAGATGTGGGTTCTAGAGCGATAATAGTGTAAACTGGGGGTCCATTTGTATGGGGGCTATACCAAAACATTGACCTATATAGCTGGCTATCAAAATACGTGTTTCTAGTATGAATATAACATTGTGTGGAAAATTTGATCAAGATCCGATGTAAAATATGCATTTTAGAGCAGTAACATTGTAAATCGGATGTACATTTGTATGGGGGCTATATCAAGACATAGACCCATGTGGTCCACTTTCCCGTGAGCTGTTTCTAGTTCAAATATAACTCGATGCTGAAAATTTGGTCATGATCCCATCTGAAATGTGTATTCTAGAGCAGTAATAGTGTAAATTATAGGGATGTATGTATAGAGGCTATATCTAAATCTGAACCGATTTTCTCCAAATTCAATACCAATCGTCCTTGGCCAAAAGAAGTAACTCCTGCCAAATTTCATGACAATCGGACCACAATTGCGACCTGTAGAGTGCGAACAAGCTTAGATGGACAGCAGACGGACGGACAGACAGACATCGATTCAGCTGGTGATTCTAAGCCGATCCGTATAAAGGTGGGTCTAGCTCAATTATTTCTTGGCGTTACAAACATTTGGCGCGAAACTAACTTATAATACCCTAGTCCACGAAGTGGTGTAGGGTATAAAAATAATTTTTGGATGTGTGTTTGAAAAAAATGGGGGTCGGTACTACATTTAACCCCTCTGGGGACGACTCCGGTGCACTTTTGGGGCTTTTTGTGCATTTTTACCCCTTTTCCCTCACCTTTGACCCCAATGATCGCCCTCTTACTCTAACCCCACCACCACCACATTTTGACTCATGACCTTTTTTCGAACATCACAAAATTAGGGATTCTAGCTTATCAAAAGTGAAAACTTGGGCACTATCCCAAAAAATTTCACGTTACTAGAAATCGTAGTTTGATTGGTGCCATTTTTAAACTTTTTTTGTCCCACTTCACTCCCTGAATGTATGGATCTCTTTATGGTGTGCGTTTATACTATAAAAATATTAAGCTTTCCAATTATCAATTAAATACAAGGCTTAAATCTTCAAAAAGTTTTCATAAATACTAAAAATATTAGGATATTTCCTGTCCTTTTTGGGGACTGATTTTTTCCTCTATTTCGCCCATTGTCAATCCAAACCGACCAACGACTATTAGACGTTTTCTTGTAAAATTTGGACGTCTTAGCTCAATTCGCTTAGATGCTAGCGTGCTTTCACCAGACGGACATGGATAGATCGTCTTCGAATTTTATGATGTTCAAGAATATATTACTTCATAGAGTCTCAGGATATTTGATATTGCAAGATGTTACAAATGGAATGACAATTAGTATACCCCCATCCATTATGGTGGATGGTATACAAATTGGAAAATTTGGAATATTTTTTTTTTATTTTATATATACATCCCAAAGAAGAAAAACGAGGACTATGTCCCTTATGTCCCTCCTTGTAGAAGTTCAATGGAACACAAAACAGCAGCGGGGTTTCCTACTTTGAAAAACAAAAAACGCTACAACGTCTAATATTTTGACCATAAAATAAAAATAAATAAATACAAATTTATAATTATAAATTTTTTAAGGACAAATTTCTGTCAAATTTGCAACATAAAAATGTAGACTCGAAATGATTTTCAGGAGTGTTTTCAAAAGTGTGTCGTTTGCAGACGTCTTGACACAAACAATTTTTTTGTGTCCCAAAGAAGAAAAACGAGGACTATGTCCCTTATGTCCCTCCTTGTAGAAGTTCAATGGAACACAAAACAGCTGTCATTATTCCTATATTTATAACAATTAATCTCTATTTGTTTTAAAATTTTCGCTATGGAAAGCACAATGACATCTTCCCTTGGTATTAACCAATTTGATTTTCTTTAAATGTCGATTTTCTAAGATTTCGATCTTACTTTTTGTCCATATATCTCAATGGAAAAGCAGTGGCTAAGTAATAAGTAAGCAAATTACAGTTAAGCATACACACATATGTATAGAGAAACGCATTTGCAGATGGTTGAGGAACGAGGATACTCGTACGAATCGTAGTTGCAGGAACCGAACGTATTGTTTCCGTTTCCGCTCAACTGACAAAAACTCATTAAATGTTGAAAAGCGGAGGAGAGTGTTTGTTGTTGAATTTATACTTCACCCCTGACATCCTGAAACTTATCGAGATGCTCGTACGATACACTCACACACACACACAGACACACTTCACTAAGAAGAGTTTTTTTCATTTTCGTTCATTTCTCTTCTTTCCTTTGGATCGGTGGGCAGATTCGTGCGTGTTAGTGGCCATGCCACTGGAATGGGCCTCCCCCTCTCGGAAGTTGTAAGTAAGTTGGCTGCACAACGATGATGTATGAATTGTTTTATATTTACGCTTTGACTGTATTTATTTACTTGTACAAATGTGATGTAAAGCTTTTCACGCAAATTGTACGCCAAAATGAAAATTGAACTACGACTTGAATAGTTAATGAAAATGTTTAGCGCCGGCGATGATGTCGATGTCGATGCCGTGCACAGTGTCTGATTGTATGAAATGTTGGCTAAAACTTTGCAACTTTTCATAGGATGAAATATTTATCTGGGGGAGTTTATTTAAATGGATTTATAATTTAGGAGAGACTTCTTTGTGGCCTTAAGTGATGTTAGGTGCCACCGATATTTTCTATATGGGATTTGATATATTTGACGTATTGTTGTTTGAGCGCACTATATTGTTGTTTTCCATAAAAGTTGTGTGTCAGCAAAAAACGGAATTAACTCAATAAAATTTTCGTTTTTGAAATTTTCGATGCACATACCAAGCCCAAAATGTGTGGTCCTTAATATCAAAGGATACAAAATGATTGAAAACAAGTGTCAATGTTGAAAGCCGAGACATTTATTTCTCGCCGACATCTCTGAAAATTGCACACTGTGCCAGGATGAATGGTTTGGCTATAGATGCAAGGATGGATGACTGGTTGGCTGGATGAACGAACGAAACAAATGATAATTTGTTGTGTTGTTGCATGAATGTCTGTACAAGGAAACTCACTTAAAGCACATCCTGTTTTCATGGCTCATCAACTAATTGGTTGGTGGTATTGGATATACGCAATTATTCCCTTTTGTTTTCATTTTGATTTGGTTCTTTTTTCTTTTCGTTTTGCAAACGTAAAGAACCACTCGAATATACTGCACTCAAGAGTGGCATTAAGACGAGGAGTGTGACTGTGTAAGTGGGCGGTGGTGCTGTTGTTGCCAAATACATTTTCAAATTACTTTAAATAATTGAAAAGTTTGTTTTTTTATTTTGGTTATTTTAGGCAAATGGTGTTTTCTCGTTATGTATGTGTTTGAATTTACTTCACATTGTAAATAATCGCAGCTTTCAATGGAATTGTAAATTTGAATTTAATTTGATTCACATTCGTTGATACTTTCAAGTACCAGCCAAATGGAAGTGTTTGTAAAAGAAAAGAAAAAAAAACAAAAACGATTTGTTGGATTGACGTACATACTAAGATAACTGAAATCGATTAGAGTCGTAGTCAGTCATATCATATTATTTAGAAAAGAGAAGAGGTATAATTTGCGTAGTCGGCTTTTGACATACCCACGATATTGTAGGCTCCATTATTCCATACAATCAACAAATAATTTGCAGCCACACCCTAGAAATGAAGTTCGAATTGTTTAATGATGATTTATACAAAATCTTCAGAATGATACATTTCTTTTTAGTTTCTTAATACAAGGAATAACAACGATTTTGCAAGAATATTTTTGAAAAAAAAAGTCGTAAAAATAGAACCCATCATTTCACCACTTCCAAACTCACACGTTCTTAACATTGTACTTTAAGATTAAAAAACCTGAAATAAGCGGTCAAGTATTTCAGGATTTACATGTTATTGAGTGCAGCTTGACATGGAATATTGAGAATTGCACATAGAAACAGTGGTTTAGGATCAGCCTTCAAAAATTGAGGATACAAATATTTTGTATTCCCTCCACCTCCAGGATTGGGGTAAACTCACTTAGTCATTCTGTTTGTAACACCTTGAAATATCGACCTTAGATCCCATAAAGTATATATTCATGATCGTCATAAAATTCTAAGACGATCTAGCCATTTTCGTCCGTCTAAACGAAAGGAACTAGGACGTCCAAAATTTAAATAAATGCGTCTCATAGTCGTAGATCGGTTGGGATTGAAACTGGGCGAAATTGGTTCAAAGGACTAAAAATATCCATAATATTCCCTAATATTTTAGAGTATTTAAGCACATTTTTTCAATATGTGTGCTCCATAAAGTAATTTTTATTCGTAGGGGGTGAAATGGGGCAAAAAAGGATAAAAGCAAAAAGGGTTGATAAGTACCATATCAAACGACAGCATCTAGAAACAAGAAAATCGGTGTGTACATTGAGTGGATACATAATATAAAATTATTTTTTCCAAATTCGTACTTTTAAGGGGTAAAATGGGAATAGAGGGATAAAAATGGTACCAACCAAACCGCTGCACCTAGAATAATGAAAGTCGGTATATACTTTCCTCTGATTGCGTACGCACGTAAAATAAAGGGATTTTTCGAAATTTGTACTTTCAGGGGATAAAAATTGTGCCAATCAAATGGTGGCAGGTAGAATCATGAAATTCGGAGTATACATTCCTCTGACTGCGTTACACGAAAAATAAAATGACTTTTCCTAATTCGCACTTTCAAGGGATACAATGGGAACAGAGGGATAACAAGTAAGAAGGCGTTAAGTTCAGCCGGACCGAATCTTATATACCCTCCACCACGGAGTGAATTCCACTGTATTTCGAGCAGATTAAAGGATGTCGACATAGAAGTACAGAACCATATTAAGAAAATTGTGATATGTTTATGCACATTACTATATTTGAGTACTATTTCAAACTATAATGTATACTTATGCGCACTGTTTAAAATCTACGACTATATATAAATAAAATGCTGAAATTGTGAAAGTGAACATGCCGAAAATATTAGGCGATTGTCAGTCGCCATTAAGGAGAAGCATTTTCATATACAGACAAAGTGACTGCATTATTTTGATAAGAAAAGTACAAATTTTAAAGATATCCCCATTCGCCCCATTCTCCGCCCAAATGTACAAATTTGAAAAATAACCTTTTTGTTTCGAGTGTTTGGAAGGTCCCATTTTTATCCCTCTTTTTCAATTATATCCCATAAAAGAACGAATTTCGAAAAATCCCTCTATTTTACGTGTCTATGCAATTAGAGGGATGTACACACCGAATTTCATGATTCTAGCTGTTGTCGTATCATTGGTACCATATTTTATCCATTTTTGTCCCATTTCGCCCGCTAAAACATTTATTTTCTTTGAGGTGCTTCCAAGCTACAAGAGGAATGTCCGCAACAAATTTCAAATGTATGAAAATCAGAAACTTAATTAATAAGCCATGGCTACCAATATTTTTATACTATGTATATATATAATGGAAATAATACTTCAATTCATAAAGTAAATATCCCCTTTTTCCATTTTACACCCTAAAAGTACGAATTTCGAAAATTTCCTTTATTTTATGTGTGTACGCACTCAGAGGAATATATACACCGAATTTCATTATTCTAGGTGCAGTCGTTTCGTTGGTACTATTTTTATCCCTCTATTATCATTTAACCGCTTAAAAGTACAAATTTAGAAAAAATACTTGTATATTATGTATCTACTCTATTAGAGGTATGTGCACGCCAAATTTCGTGTTTCTATCTGTTGTGGTTTGATAGGTACTATTTGTATCCCTTTTCGTCCCATTTCGCCCCCTACAAATAAAAATTACTCTATGGTGGCCTTTTATGCTATAAAGGGTATGCAAATTGCAAATATCAAGTAAATACAAGCTATTATGTTCAAAAAACATGCTGAAATACTCTAAATTTTAGGGGTATTCTCAGTCCTTGTGAGGGAAAAATTTTTCCCTCTGGGCCGATTTCGCCCACTTTCAATCCCAACCGATCTGCAACCATAAGACACATTTAGGAAAAATTTGAACCTCCTAGCTCATTTCGTTCGGCTGCTATCGTGCTTTCAACAGACAGACAGACAGACAGACGGACATGGTTATATTGTCTTAGAATTTTATCACTCCCCAGAATATATATCCTTTATGGGATATCCGATGAATATTTCAAGGTGTGGAGGGTAAAAAAATCTGTAGTCGAGTGTAAAATCGGTACTGCTGTTTGGTTGCAGTACCTGGAGTAAAATGCAATCTATATGCAGGAAATTACAGCCCTTCCTTTTGCCTTTTGCCTTGCCTTTTCTGTTACAAAACAAAAATGTCATGCATACGAATAATTTTAGTCATATCTCAGGCGGAAATGAACATTTTGCCAAATTATACCGAAAAATCGAGATTTTTATCGAAAAGCATCTATAGTCCTAAAAACTTGGACGATTTTTAACAATAATATTTTTTTGTAAAAGTTGACTTTCGAGCTACAAAAGTCATGGTACCCCAACCAAAATAAAAACTATGTGGTAATTTCTCAAAAAATACGCCACAAATGATTTGAAACTAAGGCCCCCCATTCACGTACAGTTTTAACTGTCAGTTAAAACTGTCAGTTATAACTGTACGTGAGTTGCCGATCTTAAACTGTGAACTGAGATGTACACACACGTCCAGTTCAGTACTTCAGTTTTTAACATGGATTCGAACGAGCAGGACGGTTTGGCCGCTCTCGGTTCAGTTTTTGTAATTTTACAAAAAAGAAAAAATAAACAGCGTAAACAGTGGTGCAAGAAGTGGTTATTTCAACGAAATTTATCTTCCACATTAGTTTATTAACAGAATCATGAGTATCATGATTAGTCTTAACTTGCCATAGGCAAGGTTCAGATCTATATATTCCAATAAAATCAACTATTACTTGGTTCTGTTTACGCGACATGATGATACGCACTCTCGCTCGACACAAATTGAACTGAGAACAGTACAGCGAACCCCCACACACGTTCACTTCAGTTAAAACTGTCAGTTAAAAATATAAAATTTTTATATTTCTCAGTTAAACTGAACAGTTGAGTACAACTGTCAGTTATATACCACACACATACAGTTTCAACTGACAGTTTTAGCTGAACAGTTCAAACTGACAGTTAAAACTGTACGTGAATGGGGGGCCTAAGTTTTATTTAATGTGCCCAACTTATATACTAAAACAAAATGAAATAGTTGTTCACTTACTTATATAATCAAAAAATACGTAAAATATATATCATGTCAACCTTATATTTTGGGACGCCATAATTTTTGGAAAAAAATTCTAAATGTTTATTAAAATTTCATAATTTTTAAATTAAATTGATTTACCCTATACTTAGATGGATAGCTGAGAAGTCGTAGAACCCCATCCAATCTGGTTGGCACTGAGCGCCCCTGTTTTTCGGTGCAGCTGACCCCATTCAGTTAGAATGGGGTCTTTAAGCTGAGCTCAGAATTTTCACGGAAACTGTTCTGTTTATCGTCTCGTCAATGAACAATACATTGCGAACTCCGGCTGACGACTTGAGTTCCAACAACACTACCCCATCACCTATATGCTTGATAGTAACTGTTGATTTAGTTTTTGGAATTTTATCCTACCAATACGAGTCTATTCGATCCAAAAATGTTAAACTTTGATTCCTCCGAGATTCCTCCATTTTCTGTTTGATTCGCTAATGTTGGAGGACGGCCTCCTCATGGTTTATTTTCAATTATTTTCTTCTGTGAACCGATTTATATCTATTGTACAGATAATTTTCTTTCATCTATAACAGTTTCTAAGTAAAATGTTCCCATTTCGTGACAATTTCGTCCTTCTATTGAGAATTTTTTTACAAAATATCTTAACTTATCTTCTTGCAATAAACAAATGTCTCTTTTGCTGAATGGAAAGTACCGTTTTATAATTCAGAAGGGCTTTAAACAATGTCTAAGGGGTGTTCATAGCTTTACAAAAATATTTTAGCTGATAAATTAAGTATAAATCCACATTTTACCAGTGGTACCATGACTTATGCTGTGCTGAAATATTGAGTTATATTAGTTAACAATTTTTATATTTTTTATTTAGTTAAATAAGAGAAATATTTTGCTGATTAGTTGTAGTATACAAGTGAAGACACAAAATAAAACAAGTAAGGAAAGGCTAAAGTCGGGCGTGGTCGACTATGTAATACCCTACACCACTCCTTGCATATATACCTCGCTCTGATTACTAAATCCAGGTGTTTCATGGGTGGAATTTTATGTAGTTCGTATAAATTATGGTAATATGGTAAAATTGATGAAAATAATTTACATTATGTTACTAATTCATATGATGGGCCCATATAAACAAAAAAAACAAAATCGGTGTCATGCCATCTCATTGTAGCTGCGCCTAGTGAAAAATATAACAATTATTTTCATCAACATTGGCTGTAATAAGTGAATCCAGAGTGTTATCAATAAATCGGAAGGAGCATATGAGCGGTGACAATATATTTACGTAATGGTCCACTTATATGGTCCATGGTAATATGAACCCAGCTAAAAAAATTGGAAGTTCCGTAGGAATCACATTTTAATCGCATCTCAAAATCCAAATGTGCATTTCTCCCCGCTTTTGAGGAAGTTCATTACAAAATTCCAAAAAAGTCTTAAATATGTTAATATCCCGTAATATTTTACGAATAGCAATTTCGCAAGTGAATGGGAATTTTTAGTATGGGAAGGTTTTATTGAAAATTGGCGGCAGGTCTATCACAAAATTTGGGGCCTGTGCCAAAAACATGGGCCTATATAGTTCTGATTCACGGTAGGTATTCCTAGTTGAAATATATCATGATCTGCAACATTTGATCAAGACCCGATGTGAAGTGAAGGTTCTAGATCGGTAATAGAGTAAAACGGGGCCCCATTTGTATGGGGATATACCCATATATGGACCCATATATCTGACTTTCATAGTAGCTGTTTCTAGTTGAAATATAACATGATCTGCAAAATTTGATAAACGTCTGATGTAAACTATGGATTCTGGAGTGGTAAAAATAGAAAATGGGGGCCCATTTGTAAGGGCGTTATATCAAAAATAGGAACCTTATACATCACTTTCAAAGTAAGTATTCTTATTTGATGATCTGCAAAATATTATCAAGATCCAATGTAATATGTGTGTTCTAGGGCTGTAATAATAAAAATTGGGGCCCATGTGTAAGGGCGCTACATTGAAAAGTGGGCCCTTATAGATTACTTTCACAGTAGGAATTCTTAGTTGAAATATAAAATGATCTGCAAAATGTTATCAAGATCCAATGTAAGGTTCCTAGTTGAAATATATCATGATCCGATGTAAGACGTAGTTTTTAGAGGTGTAATAGAGTAGAATGGGGCCCCATTTCGGTTATTCCAAAGTATGGACACATATTTGACTTTCATATAATATAATCTGCAAAATTTAAAAAAGTTCCGATGTAAAAAGTTGGTAAAAACGGGGGCCCATTTGTAAGGGCGCTACATGTAAAAGTGGGCCTTCATAGATCTCTTTCAAAGTAGGTATTCTTTATTGAAATATAACATGATCTGCAAAATTTTATCAAGATCTAATGTAAGATGTGGGTTCTACAGCGATCATAGTCCAAACTGGGGGCGCATTTGTATGGGGCTATACTAAAACATTGACCTATATAGCTGGCTTTCAAAATAGGTGTTTCTGGTATAAATATAACATTGTGTGGAAAATTTGATCAAGATCCGATGTAAAATGTGAATTTTAGAGATGTAATATTGTAAATAGGAGGTACATTTGTATGGGGGCTATAGCAAAACATAGACCCATGTGGTCCACTTTCCCATGAACTGTTTCTAGTTCAAATATAACACGATCCTGAAAATTTGGTCATGATCCAGGTAAAATGTGCATTATAGAGCAGTAATAGTGCAAATTATAGGGATATTTGTATGGAGGCTATATCTAAATCTGAACCGATTTTCTCCAAATTCAATACCAATCGTCCTTGGCCAAAAAAGTAACCTCTGCCAAATTTCATGACAATCGGACCACAATTGCGACCTCTAGAGGTGAGCAAACGATTTGGATTCTATTAAATTCATTTCAGCCTTACACAATATAAAATATCTTAAATCTAACAGTGGTAATTTACATCCTAGCATACTACAGTATCTTTCAAGGAAAATGTCATTTATACTAAAGTTATGTCGCAGCTTGCTGCTAACATGGCATTCTTTCATTTTTTTACATTAACATGTTTTTCCTTAAAAAATAGAATTATATAAAAAAGGAAGAGCTTTTACATTTTGTTTCTTATACTAACACTTACACTAAATGCTTACAAACTACATAAAAACTATTATATACAAACGACCTCTAGAGTGCGAACAAGCTTAGATGGACAGCAGACGGACGGACGGACAGACGGACAGACAGACATCGTTAAATTTAGCTGGTGATTCTAAGCCGATTCGTATACATAAAGGTGGGTCTAGCTCGATTATATCCTGGTGTTACAAACATTTGGTGCGAAACTAACTTATAACACCCTAGTCCACGAAGAGGTGTAGGGTATAAAAAATATATATCACATTGGTTGGTACATAATTTTTGAGAAAATTGGGGAGTTTCTTAATTTTGGGAAGGGTACCATGATATTTGCAGCTCACTGTATGCTATTTAAGCGTGAAGAGCTTTTTTTTTACAAATTTAGTGTCTTTTGTGACCCTAACTGAAAGCCGAATTTTTTTTAATATTTAAATGTCCTTCTTGAAAGGGCTTTTTTGATTTTCTCGAAAAGAACGCCAATTTGACCCATCAAGAGAGCAGGTCGAAGGTCAGGATCTTCCATAAAAATTATCATCATAAAATTCCACAAAATACAGGGTTTCCCAACAAGAAGTGTTATTTTGGTATTCAAAGAAAAATGACATTTTTTGAGATAAATGATCGGATGTTTATTTCATAATAAAGAGGAAGGTATGTCGTTAATAATGAAAAAAAAAACAACATCAGCCAAATGGCCACCGCGACCACGCTTACAGGACCATATCCCTTCAACTTTTAGTAATGGCGTAGTTTCTACTTGTCAAATGTCAAAGAATAAAAGCTTCAAAAGTGACAGCTACCGAAATACCGGGTGATTCAAAGTAACACCTCTTGTTGGAAAACCCTGTAGTTCAGACAACAATAATTCTCTCAGGCATTAAATCACAATATTTTTTTAACTTAGTGCCCCCTTCGACTAAAAAATGAAAACTTGGACCCACTGTAAAAAGAAGCTCAGACCAGCTGGACCATAAGTTTATTTTACAAAAATGATCTACTTAATATGCTCTTTCAGTATTAAAGTATCGCTTTTCTATTTCGATCAAAAAGACATAATATGTTGAACAGTGTAATTGTATATTTATTCCAAATCCAATTTTAATACCGAGGGTCCCGTGTGAAATATAACCTTTTTGTATGTTGTAGTACTTTCGGGATCATAAATACTACCAAATAACTAAATGGCGATTTAGCGGAATTTTCTCTAAATTAATAAAGTGTATCAGGCCAGCCGATTAATACACTATATATATTTATATATATATATATTTAAAAATCCCCCGTAATCATTTACAATTCTGTTTCAGCAAAGTGTATTTCCTAAAATATTCATATCGACTAAATACCTTCCTCAAAATCCCTTCATATGTGCGGATACATGTATGTGCGCAGTATGTTTGTGTACTAATGCCGATGTTCCATTTATGTTACATCCCATTCAAATCAATTAAAAGATTAAAGGAAAATTTATATCAATAAAAATATAAAACACTCTGCACGTACATCCAACCGTACATACATACACCTGCAAGACACAATACGTACACTCAATGGGTAGTATATACCCACAGGTGACCGTTATAATACTTTAAACCCCCTTTGTGAACACTTTATTGTTGCCGATGAAAGCCACATGAAAAATAAAAGCGACAGCAAAATCATATTACGAGTGGGTAACCCCATACACTCAGAAAAATTGCGTTTCAATGGTTGAGAAAGAAATTTCAGTCATAAAATTGTCTGGTGTATCTGGTCTTTACCTCCGAATGAGAGCTTTGTCTTCGTATGTTGAAAGGAAGAAACTTGATCTACTTAATACACTATTTCATTAAGCGGTCTTTAGACTATACTACTCTATACGATTGAGTCATACTGTTTTTGCTGAGTGAATGATTTGTATCATATAGTAAATAATCCAGGATGGGGTATACTAACTTTGTCATTCCGTTTGTAACACCTTGATATAATATATATATTCCACATATATACCATTCCGTTCGTCTGTCCGTCCACCTGTCCGTATGTTGAAAGCACGCTAGCATCTAAACGAAAAGAAGCTAGGATGTCCAAATTTTCCATAAATGCGTCTCATACTCGTAGATCGGTTGGGATTGAAACTGGGCTAAATTGGTCCAAAGGGAAAAAAATTTTCCCTCACAAGGACTAAAAATACCCCTAATAATAATTTTAGAGTATTTAAGCATATTTTTTCAATATATCTCTTTATATTTGCTTGATATTTGGTATGCGCATTCCCCTTATAGCAAAAACGTGCACCATAAAGTGATTCTTATTTGTAGGGGGTGAAATGGGGCAAAAAGGGATAAAAATGGTACATATCAAACGACAACAGCTAGAAACACAAAATTCGGTGTATACATTTCTCTAATTGAGTAGATACATAATATAAAAGTATTTTTTCAAAATTCGTACTTTTAAGGGGTAAAATGCGAATAGAGGCATAACAAGTAAAAACGGCGTTAAGTTCGGCCGGGCCGAACTTTATATACCCTCCACCATGGATAGCATTCCACAGATGCTGTCGATTTTTGTAGAAGTGCAGTAATATTACAGGAAAATGTATTTTTTTTAATATAGCCAAACCAGAACAAATACAAATAATTCTATAAATAAATAAATATAATATTTTTATTATTAATTTAAGCCACGCTTTAAGACAAGGCTACGAATTCGTTTACACTATATATATCTATCGAAATAATACTTCACATCAATTCAAAAATAAATATTCTTATATTTATATTTTTAAAAAGCTTAAATAAATATTGGTATGTAGTGGGCGCTGCAGTTGGTTGTATTTCCATTCTATTTTAATTCCAAAAGTAAAAATTTTGAAAATTCATTATCTCACGTGCATAGTGCAAAATAACTTAAATTCATGATTCAACCAATTTTGCCGCAAAAGTACGGATTTGGAAAAATCTTTTTAGTTTGCGTGTCTATGCGGTCAGAGGAATGTATAATACACTGAATTCCATGATTCTAGCTGCGGTCATTTGGCTGGTACCACTTTTACCCCCTTTTTCCAGTTTTACCCCCTCAAGAGTACAACTATCTAAAATCTCTTAATTTTACGTGCATTCTCGCTGTATTCGTTTAGTTGGTACTATTTTTATCCCTTGTACCCATTGTATCCCTTGAAAGTACGTATTTTGAAATACCTTTTATTGTTCGTGTCTACGCAGTCAGAGGAATGTATACTCCGAATTTCATGACTCTAGTTGAGAACATTTGATTGGTACTATTTGCATCCCCTTTTTCCATTTTAACCCCAAAAAGTACGAATTTCGAAAAATCCGTTTATTTTACATGTCTACGCAATCAGATGAATGTATACACCGAATTGCATTATTCTAGGTGCAACCGTTTGGTTGGTACCATTTTTATCCCTCTATTCCCATTTTTTCCCTTACTAGTACGAATTTGGAAAAAATAATTTCATATTATGTATCTACTCCATTAGAGGAATGTACACATCTGTTGCCGTTTGAAAGGTACCATTTTTATCCCTTTTTGCCCCATTTCACCCCCTATGAAAAAAAATCGTTTTATGGTGCACGTTACTGTTATCGGGGGAATGCGCACACCCAATACTAAGTAAGTACATATTGAAAAAATGTGCTTAAATACTCTAAAATATTATAGAATATTATGGGTATTTTTAGTCCTTGTGAGGGAAAAAAATTTCCCTTTGGGCCGATTTCGCCCAGTTTCAATCCCAACCGAGCTACAACTATAAGACGTATTTATGCAAAATGTGGACCTCCTAGCTTCTTTCGTTTAGATGCTAGCGTGCTTTCAACAGACATGGCTAGATCGTCTTAGAATTTTATGACGATCAAGAAGGGTCTCAGGTCGATGTTACAAACGGAATGACAAAGTTAGTATACCCCCATCCTGGAGGTGGAGGGTATAAAAATGGTACCAACCAAACTGTTTCACCTAGAATAACGAAATTCTGTGTATACATTGCTCTGATTGCGTAGATACTTAAAATAAACGTATTTTTCGAAATTCGTACATTTTAGGGTTAAACTGAAAAAAGGGGATAAAACTAGTACCAACCAAATAACCGCAGCTAGAGTCATGAAACTCGGAGTATACATTCTGCTAACTGCGTAGACACAAAAAATAAAAGGTTTCAAGAGATACAATGGGTATGGAGGGATAAAAATTGTATCAACTAAAGGGCTACATCTATAATGATGAAATTCGGTGTGTACCCTAATCCCCCTAATTGCATAGACACGTAAAATAAAGAGATTTTAGAGAGTCATACTCTTAAGGGGGTAAAATAGGAAAAAGGGGATAAAAACGGTACCAACCAAATGTTCGCAGCTAGAATCATGGAATTCGGTGTATTAATTATTCTGACTGCATAGACACACAAAATAAAAAGTTTTTTCCAAATTCGTACTTTTTTACTTTTACGTGCAGTATATACGTTAAATAATGGGGTTTCAAAAATTGTAGTTTTGGAATTAAAATAGAATGGAAATACAACCAACTGTAGTACCCACTTCTACCAATATTTATGGTATTTAAGCTTTTTTGAAAAAAATATATATAAGAATATTTATTTATTGTTTGAATTGACATGAAGTATTATTTCGATTTATATATTGTAAACGTATTGGTAGTCTTGCCTTATAAGCGTGGTTTGAAATAATAAAAATATTATATTTATTTACAAAATTATTTTTTTTCAATATTTGTATTTGTTTTGGTTTGGCTTTATTAAAAAAATATATTTTCCTGTAATATTACTGCACTTTTACGAAAACCGACAACCTCTGTGGAATTCAATCCATGGTGGAGGGTATATAAAGTTCGGCCCGGCCGAACTTAACGCCGTTTTTACTTGTTTGTTTAAATTTTGTAAATCAATTCTAGGATCGGTTAGTATTCCACAAATTTCGCTCTGTTATTCTAGTTCACCTTTTTTTGCTGAGTGCACACCTGTCAAAATTGTTTTATACTCAAATGAATTAAAGATTTATGACATAAATCTCATGAATCTACAGAAAGGACATACAAACATGCACACACCCACACAAACACAGAGACATACAGGCAAAGGTCTGTGTACTCCAGAGGAATTCTATCAAATCGAATCGAAATGAAATGAAACAAAGTATACGTATACGTACATTTTGAAAGGAAACGAAAGGATATCACTTGTTCCGAGCGACAACTTTGGAGTGTTGTAGCTGTCATTGCTGCTGTTGCTCTTGTTGGGGCTGCTGTTGTTTTTGCTGTTGCCGGTTGCTGGTTGCTGAAACAAGTCAAGTGAAGAGCGTATTACAGAAACATTTCAAGCAGAGCATCGACACATCACTAATCCAACATTTACACGTACCTACGAGTGTCGGTAGGGATATATTGGGTCTCATCCGAATTACGATTTTCTTTTTTTTCTGTTTTTGTTGTTGTTGAGAAATTTCATCAGAAACATTTGTAGAACAACAAGCTGCTGATATAGATTACAAATACACACAGCTGGCAACTCGTCGTATATATTCATACATTCATTCATATGCAATATGTTGGTATGTACGTCCGCCTATATATGCACGTACATACATATTTGTATGTATGGACGGACGGATATTCATGGATTCAGGCAGGCACTCAGCCAGCCTGCCTCAGTATTTCATAAGCAAGGCACAGTGTGCAGAAACTGCAACAAAGTGATTTGATTAATTGCATTAAAAAATAAACATAATAAAATAAAAAAAAAATAAAAAAAACAAGTAAGGAAAGGCTAAAGTCGGGCGGGGCCGACTATATAATACCCTACACCACTCCGTGTCCACCACCACTGCGTATGTACTTCGCTTTGATTACTAAGCCCAGGTTTAACGAATATGGTAATTGATCCAATTGTCCGACAGACAAATACAAATTATACAGTAGTATACCAAAGTCATACCAAAGTATGGACATATGGGCATCACCCAAACAATTCTCATTGCAATTCAATTCGGTAAAAAATTGAAATCGGGAAGGATTTTTGTATCCTGTAAATGTATGTGTTTGACAAAAAAATTTAAATAGGAAAGGACATTTGTATGGGGGTATATTGAAACCAGGAACGATGTGACCCGCTTTCACCATGTCTGTTTATTGGTGAAATATAATATGTAAAATTTGGCCAAAATCGGTTAAACATTCGGGAGCAACATTTGTATGGGGGCTATTTCTAAATCTGAACCGATCTTAACCAATTTCGGCATAGGTGTTTCTAGTTGGATTATAAGATGTTCTGCTAAATTTAAAGAAAATCGGGTACAATATGTCGTTTCAAGAGCGGAAAATGTCAAATCGGGAGCGACATTTGTATGGGGGCTATATCTATATCTAAATCTGAACCGATCTTACCCAATTTGTGCATAGATGTTTGTAGTTGGATTATAAGATGTTGTACCAAATTTAAAGAAAATCGGGTACAATATGTGGTTTCTAAAGCGGAAAAAGTGAAATAGGGAGCGACATTTGTATGGGGGCTATATCTAAATCTGAACCGATTTCCTCCAAATTCAATACCGATGGTCCTTGGCCAGAAAAAGTAACTTCTGCCAAGTTTCATGACAATCGGACAACAATTGCGACCTGTAGAGTGCGAACAAGCTTAGATGGACAGCAGACGGACGGACAGACGGACAGACAGACATCGTTAAATCGACTCAGCTGGTGATTCTAAGCCGATCGGTATACTTAAAGGTGGGTCTAGCTCGATTATTTCTTGGTGTTACAAACATTTGGCGCGAAACTAACTTAGAATAGCCTAGTCCACGAAGTGGTGTCGGGTATAAAAATTGGCGGAAAATTTTCAGAGGGCCTCACCAAAGACACAAAGTTGTAAAGCGAAATTGTTGCAAAAATCCACAATTCGCGGTTGTACATGCATTTATTTCAACTTTCTTGGCCCATGATTATGAATAACTCCCACTCAAATTTCCTACTCTAGGAACCACATATTAAATTCATTGGCGTAGCAATAGATTTCTGCTACTTCCATATCTAAGATGGCCAAAATTGAAAATCGATCTTGGTTCACGGTAGATCTTAGCCAAGATCTTAGTATCGTCAAAGAAAGCAAGCTAAGCTTGGAAGACTTATTGCAACTTAAATATTTTTATCAACATTTTATTTGAACTGGGATATTGTCCTGGATCAAGACCATTTTGCATCTATATTTAATAGAATGCAAATTTATTTACAAATTACTTGGCTGCAGACTACCACGATCATGATTTCGACCATGTCAAAAGTCTTTTCAAGTGGCTTCGCAGCGACTTTTCAACATCAAAGCCGAGAAGCACAACTCACTTGCCGAATTTGCGTTTAAAAAGTCGCACCAAGCAATAAAGTACACATGCCATCTTACAAGCGTCTCATTGAGTTGCATATGTAAGTATGTGTATATGCAGGTATATTTACCCAGCAATTTGGTCTGTAACATTTTCTCTCAACATATTGAGCATTTAAGACTGGATAACTAAGCTACGATCTGCTCAATGAAAAATAATTTATATTAAAAATTGTTGACTTAGCCGGTGTATGTGAAATATATGGCTAAGTCCAAAAATGTCGACATAATTTATATTCATATTGTATTTGCCGACAATTGGGTAAAAAATAAATCTTTGTTAGCGTGTTTATTATTGGAACTTGTTATTCAGGCTTGAAGAAAAACATCTCTAATAATAAACAAATTCAGAAGCTCCATTCAAATCAAGCAGAAATTTACTACTTTAATTAGTGGAAGACTTTTAAATATGTGATCCAAATTTTCAGTAATATTATCATTTACTGGATAGTAAATATTTATTCGTCCAGTATTCAAGTGCTGCCATACCATCTTTCTCATTTTGAAATTCTTATAAGCTCTAAGGGAATGTAACTTTTGTTGGCAAAGTATTCAATATATTTCTATATATTTCATCAGATTCGAGTCAAATTTACTAGACTTCTATACAGATAAACACATAATACTGCATAAAATCGTTCTATCGCTAATTAAAACAGAGATTGGATATCATAAAGCTACGTGCGATTTCAGCCGTTACTTTGTTATTTTTATACCCTACACCACTTCGTGGTCTAGGGTATTATAAGTTAGTTTCGCGCCAAATGTTTGTAACACCAAGAAATAATTGAGCTAGACCCACCTTTAAGTATACGGATCGGCTTAGAATCGCCAGCTGAGTCGATTTAACGATGTCTGTCTGTCCGTCCGTCCGTCTGCTGTCCATCTAAGCTTGTTCGCACTCTACAGGTCGCAATTGTTCTCCGATTGTCATGAAACTTGGCAGAAGTTATTTTTTCTGGCCAAGGACCATTGGAGGAAATCGGTTCAGATTTAGATATAGCCCCCATACAAATGTCGCTCCCGATTTGACATTTTCCGCTCCGGAAACGACATATTATACCCGATTTTCTTTAAATTTGGCAGAACATCTTATAATCCAACTAGAAACACGTATGCAAAAATTGGGTAAGATCGGTTCAGATTTAGATATAGCCCCCATACAAATGTCACTCCCGATTTGACATTTGCCGCTCTAGAATAGACATATTGTACCCGATTTTCTTTAAATTTGGCAGAACATCTTATAATCGAACTAGAAACACGTATGCAAAAATTGGGTAAGATCGGTTCAGATTCAGATATAGCCCCCATACAAATGTCGCTCCCGATTTGACATTTTCCGCTCTAGAAAAGACATATTGTACCCGATTTTCTTTAAATTTTGCAGAACATCTTATAATCCAAATAGAAACACGTATGCAAAAATTTGGTATGATCGGTTCAGATTTAGATATAGCCCCCATACAAATGTCGCTCCCGATTTCACTTTTTCCACTTTAGTAACCACATATTGTACCCGATTTTCTTTAAAATTGGCACAACATTTTATAATCCAACTAAAAAACCTATGATGAAAGTGAGTAAGATCGGTTCAGATTTAAATATAGCCCTCATACAAATGTTGCTTCCGAATGTTTAACCGATTTTGGCCAAACTTTACATATTATATTTCACCAATAAACAGACATGGTGAAAGCGGGTCACATCGTTCCAGGTTTCAATATACCCTTATACAAATGTCATTTCCGATTTAACATTTTTTGTCAAACACATACATTTACAGGATGCAAGAATCCTTCCCGATTTCAATTTTTTAACGAATTGAATTGAAATGAGAATTGTTTGGGTGATGCCCATATGTCCATACTTTGGTATGACTTTGGTTAACTACTGTATAATTTGTATTTGTCTGTCAGACAATTGGATCAATTACCATATTATTTACCATATTCGTTAAATTTGACTAAAAATGAATTTATAGCATATAAATTATATGAATATAGTTTATATAATTTGTATGAACTACATAAAATTGCTCCCATGAAATACCTGGGTTTAGTAATCAAAGCGAGGTACATACGCAGGGAGTGGTGTAGGGTATTATATAGTCGGCCCCGCCCGACTTTAGCCTTTCCTTACTTGTTTACAAATAAAAACATACCTTTACATTTGCCCATGAGCAAAAAATTTAAAAAGCCAGAGTCTTGTCGTTACCTGAAATGCAAAAAGACGTAACATCAAAAAACGCAAATCGAGTTGTGCATTTATTGCGCTACATTTAACTAAAATACATAATATAGAGTGGGCTATGTAACATTTTAAATGTGAACTACCGATTACTTTGACTTTGAACATAACATAACATAGATTAACATTCATTTTTATTTTTGTTTTTCACGATCTATGACCAACTAGCAGTACCCGCTGCTTCGCACGCGAAAAGGCCAGTTATTTGTTAATTTTATCCGTCTCTGTTTTTGGATTTATTTATTTAATTTTCTTTTGGTGGATATAGATAAATCTAAAATAGTAATTTGGAAACCTCCTATTAGCTAGCACTCACACACAGTCAAAGGAATGTGCTTGTCGATATGCACTATTTTAGCTGAACTACTTCGTATGTATAATTTTCTACCAAGTTTTGAACAAAAAATTGCAACCATTTATATCCTCGATCTCATGTTTCTAGATTCAGCCAGCCAGTTTATAACTTTTTGCATTTCTTTCCCAAAAAGTACACATTTTGAAAAATCACTATAGGTAAAATGTGTTTTTGCTTCCCCTAAAAATATGTACTTCATTTGGTAACACATTTATTCCTTCTTGTCCCGTATCCCCCTTTTAAGAACAAATTTTAAAATATCCATTTATGTTCCGCGCTTACGTAATTAATTGATTGTACAGCATTTTTATCCCTTTTCGTCCCGCGCACCCCTCAAAAGTACAAATTTCGAAAAATCAAACTACTATATGGTCAGAGGAATTTACATACTAAATTTCACGATTCTAGCTGTAATACTAAAGTTGGTACCAGAGAAATTTAAACACAAAATTGCACGACTATAGCTGAAATATTTTAGTTGGTACTATTTTTATCCCACTCATTGTTTATAAGTACAAAATTAGAACAAATCGTTTAGATTTGCGCTTCTACGTTGTCAGAGGAACTTACACTCCACATTTCACGACTATAGCTCCAATACTTTAGTTGGTACAACTTTTATCCCTTGTTGCTCAGCCCCTATAAGAAAATTTCGAAAAAATCAATTTAGATTGCGCTTTACACACAATTTTCACTCCAAATTTCCCGACTATAGCTGCAATGCTTAAATTGGAACCCTTTTTGTCCCGCCTACCCCTTAAAAGTACAGATTTCGAGATTTTACTTCGCTTATATATGGTCAGAGGAATTTACATACCAAATTTCACGATTCTAGCTGTAATACTTTAGTTGGTACCATTTTTATCCCGCTCGCCCCTTAAAAGTACAAATTTCGAAAAATGCAATTTTACTTCGTTTCTATATGGTCAGAAGAATTTTCATACCAAATTTCACGACTCTGGTTGTAATACATTAGTTGGTACCATTTTTATCCCTTTTTGTCCTGTCGCCCCCTAAAAATACAAATTTCGAAAAAATCTAATTTTACTTAGTTTCTATATGGTCAGATGAATTTACATACCAAATTTCACGTTTGTAGCTGTAATACTTTAGTTGGTACCATTTTTATCCCTTTTTGTCCCGCTCTTCCCTTAAAAGTACACATTTCAGGTCAGAGGAATTTACATCCCAAATTTCATGATTCTAGCTGTAATACTTTAGTTGGTACCATTTTTATCCCGCTCGCCCCTTAAAAGTAAAAATTTCGAAAAATCCCTATTTGTAGCTCGTCTGCATGGTCATTGCAAGGAACTCACCGAATTTCATGTTTCTAACTACTGCCGTTTAGTCAGGACGAAGGTTCGATGTTTATCCCTTTTTGAGCCATTTTACCCCCTAAAAGTACGAATTTCGTAAAACCCTTTCTTAGTCGACGTCTACGTCATATTTGGGAACTACCCTGAAAATTGCATGACCTTGGCTTCAGCCGTTTGGTCTGGGGGCTGGTCAATGTTAAGTCAGTCAGTAACGCAACTCTTTTATATATATAGATTTAACAGTGAATAAATACAATTTGTTCAAAAAGGTGCGTTCATTTAATCGCCTGTAATTCCTGAAATACTTTACTGATTTTAATGTAATATATCTTGTTTTGAAGGCATTTTAAATTTAATATTGATATTGATTTTATTTCTTTTATTTCGATTTTCGATATGATTACATTAATCTTTTTTTTTTTGAAACATTAAATTATGAGTTCTATTTTTTTATTTTTTTTCAGTAGTTTACTGACACAAGTTTAAAAACAATGAATTTTTGTTCCAAACTCACACAGTCACTAAAAAGACATCTAAGGACACTACTTTAAAGTCAAAAAGTAATTAATGTAGTTAATATACTTTCGATGATTATGAGTATATTGATGACTACGCCTCATATCATCCATCACATCTGTTGTTGTATTTTCAAAAAATTAAAAATAAAATATTTTAATAAATTTGCATGGTTTGTGTCACCACTGTGCGGTGGTTGGCCACAGTTAAAAATGTAATTTTTGTTGGTAACTTTGTGTTGTTGGGTTTTCGTTGTTGTTGGTTTTGCTGTTCATCAAAAGTGAGTCAAACAAACACACACACCAACACAGACACACACACACACACCCACAAAATATGAAATCAAGGGATAAAACTGAAAAGTCCCAATTACATTTCAATTTGAATTGAATTGAATTTAATTGACCTATCAAAGAATTGACACGTAGATACATTTTTAGTTTTGTAAGGATTTATGTGGACGGTTAAATGTGGTTGCCAGCCAACGTTCGGTTCGGTGGTGAAGTTACTGATGCTGACGCTGTTAATGCTGTCGATGGGAATGTAGATGTGGCTGTAGCTGTAGCTGTTGGTGTCCGCAGTGCCGTTATGTTGGCCGTCGATGTTCGTGGTTAGTTGAAGTCAGCTGAAACGAAGTGAAATGAAATGTATGAATGGTGACTGCTGACTGTTGACGGTTTCACAAGTCCATTCCTTCATTTTTTTCGTGGGATCTTCTCCTTAAGACATGATAATATTCTGGTGGGTTGAATTGGCTTAGTTAAGTTGGTTCGTTAGCTATTGGCTGAATGTGATAACACAACACGTCCGACATAACACGGCGTAGGGATCAACGGCATATTGGCTATAACGAAGCGTTGTCAAGAGAGGGTTGGTTGGTATGGCAGTGCCAACTAATTCGATCGTAAGGCGGCTTCTGAGATAATCCAGAAACGAGGTAGGGGATGCGATATAGTTTCGAAGTCGTATCGACCTTTCAGCCGGTTGAAATTTAAATTCAAAACCGTAGGCATATCAAGACATCAGAGAGAAAGCTTAAAAGTCCGTCGGTCGTTTGATCCGATGCCAACATCTTCGCTTGCACCTTCACTAGTTGTACAAACATTTTTAGAGTCATGGATGCCCCTCGTCTTCACCACTTGCATTAGCTGCAGGGAGAACAAACTCTGGGAGGTGATATTATTTTTCTTTTCGTATTTTCGAGTAGAACACGAAACTGTATTTGAAATTTGCCAGACATCCAGTTTTTTGGAAGTCTGCAAACTTATAAGACTGCAAATTAGGACGTTATCAAACGTTTTTCACTTTCTCATTTTTTATAGCTTGTTTAAGAAAACTTAAGAAATCTATGGGCTTTCGTCCAGAAAACACATTTTTTAAACAATTTTTAGTCGTTTTTCAAATTTGGTAATTTTTTGTCCATTATTTGGTTTGGCTACCTCATCACTTGTAGATTTGTTTAATTAACGCTTTAAACGAGGAGTAAAACGAGTTATTGCAATTTTTATACACTCCACGAGAGTATTATGGATTTGTGCATTTGTTTGTAACACCCAAAAGGAAGCGAGATAGACCCATTGTTAATTATACCGATCGACTTAGAATCACTTTTTGAATTGATTTAGCAATGTCCGTTTGTCTGTCTGTCTGTCTGTCCGGCTGTCCATCTATTGTTGTAATCAAATTACAGGTCGCAATTATAGTATGATCTTAACAAAAATTGGCACAAGTAAGTTTTGTGGATAAAGGACGAACGCTATTTAATTTGAGGCATCGGTTCAGATTTAGATATAGCCCCCATACAAATGTCGCTCCTGAGTTGACATTTTCCGCTCTAGAAACGACATATTGTACCCGATTTTCTGTAAATTTGACACAACATCTTACAATCCAAGTAGAAACACATATGCAGAAAGTGGGTAAGATCGGTTCAGATTTAGATATAGCCCCCACACAAATGTCGCTCCCGATTCTACTTTTTCCGCTCTAAAACCACATATTGTACCCGCTTTTCTTTAAATTTGGCACGACATTTTATAATCCAACTAGAAACACCTATGCAGAAATTGGGTAAGATCGGTTCAGATTTAGATATAGCCCCCATACAAATCTCGCTCCCGATTTGACATTTTCCGCTCTAGAAACCACATATTGTACTCGATTTTCTTTAAATTTGGCATACCATCTTATAATCCAACTAGAAACACCTATGCAGAAATGTGGTAATATCGGTTCAGATTTATATATAGCCCCCATATAAATGTCGCTCCCGATTTGACTTTTTCCGCTCTAGAAACCACATCTTGTACCCGATTTTCTTTAAATTTGGCGCAACATTTTATAATCCAACTAGAAACACCTATGCAAAAATTGGGTAAGATCGGTTCAGATATAGATATAGCCCCCATACAAATCACGCTCCCAATTTGACTTTTTCCGCTCTAGAAACGACATATTGTACCCGATTTTCTGTAAATTTGACACAACATCTTACAATCCAACTAGAAACACCTATGCAAAAATTGGGTAAGATCGGTTCAGATTTAGATATAGCCCCCATACAAATCTCGCTCCCGATTTGACATTTTCCGCTCTATAAACCACATATTGTACTCGATTTTCTTTAAATTTGGCACAACATCTTATAATCCAACTAGAAACGCCTTTGCAAAATGTGGTAATATCGGTTCAGATTTAGATGTAGCCCCCATACAAATGTCGCTCCTGAGTTGACATTTTCCGCTCTAGAAACGACATATTGTTCCCGCTTTTCTTTAAATTTGGCACGACATTTTATAATCCAACTAGAAACACCTATGCAGAAATTGGGTAAGATCGGTTCAGATTTAGATATAGCCCCCATACAAATGTCGCTCCCGATTTGACTTTTTCCGCTCTAGAAACCACATCTTGTACTCGATTTTCTTTAAATTTGGCGCAACATTTTATAATCCAACTAGAAACACCTATGCAAAAATTGGGTAAAATCGGTTCATATTTAGATATAGCCCAAACACAAATGTTGCTCCCAAATGTTTAACCGATTTTGGCCAAACTATACATATTATATTTCACCTATTTCGTTCCAGGTTTCAATATACCCCCATACAAATGTTCTTTCCGATTTAACATTTTTTTCAAACACATACATTTACAGGATACAAAAATCCTTCCCGTTTTCACTTTTTCACCGAATTGAATTGTATTCGGATAGAAAGTGGAGTGTATCATATAGTCGGCTCCGCCCGACTTTAGCCGTTCCTTACTTGTTTTTTAATATATACCAAACCAAAACAAATAAAAATATTTAAAAAATATTAATAAATATATATTTATTTCAATTTTTTTAAACCACGCTCATAAGGCAAGACTACCAATATATTTATACTAATACTAACAATATATTTTTTATTAGTTTTATCCGTCTCTGTTTTTGGATAGTATTTATTTGATTTTCTTTCGGCGGATAAGATACGCCTAAAATAGTAATTTGGATGCCTCCTATTAGATAGCAAAATCAAAGGAATGTGCTTGTCGATGTGCAATATTTTAGCTGAACTCCCTTTGTATGTATAATTTTTATCATCCTTTTATATCCACAGATCCTTTTATATCCTCGACCTCATGTTTCTAGATGCAGCCAACATCTTTATAACTTTTTGCACCTCTTTCCCGAAAAATACTCATTTTGAAAAATCACTACAGGTAACATGTGTACTTTATTTGGTACTACGTTTATCCCTTGTCGTCCCACCTTCTCCCTATAAGTACAAATGTTGTAATATAAGTTTATGTTCCGCCTTTACGTAATTAAATCTCTTTTTGTCCCGCGCGCACCTTAAAAGTACACATTTCATGGTCAGAGAAATTTGCATATCAAATTTCACGTTTCTAGTTGCAATACTTTAGTTGGCACTATTTGTATCCCGTTTTGTGCCGCTTAGCTCTTAAAAGTACAAAAATTCAATTTATTTTTGTCCCGCTCACACCTTATAAGAACAAATTTCGAAAAAATACATTTTGATGGCGTTTCTATATGGTCAGAGGAATTTCACGATTCTAGCTGTAATACTAAAGTTGGTACAATTTTTATCCCTTTTTGTCCAGCTCACCCCCTATAAGTAAAAATTTCGAAAAAAACATTTAGATTGCACTTGTACGTTGTTAGAGGAATTTACACGACAAATTCCACGAATATAGCTGCAATACTTTAGTTGATACCATTGTTACCCCTATTTGTCCCGCTCACTCCTTATAAGTAAAATTTTCGAAAAATCAATTTAGATTTGGGCTTCTATATTGTCAGTGGAATTTACACACCAAATAGCTGCAGCACTTAAATTGGTACCTTTTTTATCCCTTGTCCCGCTCATCCATTATAAGAAACAATTTCGAAAAATCCATTTTGACTGCGCTTCTACATGGTCTGAGGAATTTATTTACCGAATTTCACGACTGTAGCTGCAATGCTTTAGTTGGTACCATTTTTATCCCACTTTGTCCCGCTCACCCCTTATAAGTACAAATTTTGAAAAATCAATTTAAGTCTGCGCTTTTACGTTGTCAGAGGAATTTACACACCAAATTTCACGGCTATAGCTGCAATACTGTAGTAGGTACCATGTTTAGGTACAAATTTCGAAAAATTCATTTATGTTGCAAGCCTCTGTTTTCAGAGAAATGTAGATACCGATTTTCACGAATATAGCTGCAATACATAAATTGGTACAATTTTTATCCCATTTTTGTCTCTTTCTTCCCTTAAAGCAACAAATTTCGAAAAATTCCTATTTGTAGCTCGTCAGCATGACCACACCGAATTTCACGTTTCTAGCTATTGCCGTTTAGTCAGGACGAAGGTTCGATGTTTTTCCCTTTTTGTCCCATTTACCCCCTAAAAGTACGAATTTCTTAAAGCCATTCTTAGTCGACGTCTACGTCATATTTGGGAACTACCCTGAAAATTTCATAACCCTGGCTTCAGCCGTTTGGTCTGGGGGCTGGTCAATGGTAAGTCAGTCAGTCAGTCAGTAACGCAACTCTTTTATATATATAGATGTAGATATCCAATTAATACTTCAAGCCAATTCAAAAAGTAAATATAAGACAGCAGTCTTCAAAAAAGTTTAAATACCCTGGACATTGAGGGATAGTGGGTGCATTTTTAGCTACAGTCGTTAGGTTGATTGTATTTCCATTCCATTTTAAGTCCAAAAGTACGAAATTATTATCTTTCACGTCCACAGTGCAATATAACCTAATGATTCATGATTCTAACCATTTGCTCGCTACCAGTTTTATTACTTTTCCCGTAACGAAAACAACGAATTTGGACAAATCCTTTTATTTTGTGTGTCTATGCAGTCAGAGGAATGTATGTATATGAATGTGAATGCGATAATTTGGTTGGTACAAATTGTATCCCTTTTTTCCATTTTTAACATGAATTTCGAATTTAATTATTCTAAATGCAGCCGCTAGGATGGTACCATTATCACTCTCTCCCCATTTTACCTCTTAAAAGTACGAATTTGGAAAAAAAATTTAACATTAGGGCTGTTTTTCTCAGGGATAACAAGCTGCGATAACAAAAACCTTAATAAAAATTTAATTTTTTGCTCAAAATAAAAAATTATTTTTAAAAAATTATTTTATTATTGTCGTCAACTATACAATATACAATACAATATATGTATCAAAAGAAATTTTCAAAAATATATTTTGTATCGACTTTATTGCACTTAGCCTCGATAACCATCATTTTTTCAAAATTTGTTATCACACATACATTGATATTGCCTTTGTCGACAATTTTAAAAAAGAAGTTTTTATTTTGAGTGAAATTTTAACATTTTATTTAGATTTTTGTTATCGCAGCTTAGTTATCCAGTCTTAAAGAAAAACAGCCATATTATGTATCTACTCAATTAAAGGAATGTACACTTCGAATTTTATGGTTCTAGCCGTTGTCGTTTGATAGGTACCAGTTTTAACCCTTTTTGCACCATTTCACCCCTATAGATAAGAAGGAAGTGGAGAATGCGCATACTAAATATCAAGCAAATATATATAGAAATATTCAAAAAACATTCTTAAATACTCTGTATATTAAGGGTATTTTTAATCCTTGTGAGGGACATTTTTTCCATGTGGTAGTTTGCAATCCCAACCGATCTACGTCCTAGCTCTTTTTGTTTAGATGCTAGCATGCTTTTAACAGATGATTTGGCTAGATTATCTTAGAATTTTATGGCGATCGGTAAATGTATATACTTTTTAGGGTCTCAGATCGATATTTCGTGGCGTTAGAAACGAACTTATGAACTTAGTATACCCCCATCCTATGGTGGAGGGTATAAAATTATACTGGTTTGTATTCTGATAACTCATGCTAATGTTCTCCTATGCTATTATAGAGCACATATAGAGCATTTTCACTAACTTTTCTTAGAATTTCAGGTCTCAGCACCTTCATTTCTTCTCTGATATTGGCCTTATGATGTTGAATGGTTCTGGGCTTATTGTCATACGAATTACCATTTAGCTAGCCAAAAAGTCGGATTAATTCTGAAAACGAGGCATTATTCCATCGCATAAAATGTCAAGCATTAGAATCATTTTTGGTCATGAATCAACAATTTACCAACAATAGTTTAATTGTTGGAGCCCTAGGTGAATTTTGAACATCAAAGAAATTTCGATATGATCATTGTGTCTGAATAATCGAATGATGAGTTTTAAAATGAAATAGAACAAATTTGATTATTTTGTTCTATGCTGAGCCTATTTTTAAATAGCAATCTTAACGTTGCTTATGCGCCACCCTGTACTACTCTACGGATACTACAGTGGAATGCACATAATTGTGGAGGGTTTAGAAGATTCCACGCGGGCGAACTTGTCGCATTTTTTACTTGTTTCTACACAAATTTTGATTTTTATACCACCCCACCACCTCCAGGATGGGGGTATACTAACTTTGTCATTCCGTTTGTAACACCTTGAAACATCGACCTGAGACCCTATATAGTATATATATTCTTGATCGTCATAAAATTCTAAGACGATCTAGCCATATCCGTCCGTCCGTCTGTTGAAAGCACGCTAGCATCTAAACGAAAGGAGCTAGAACGTTCAAATTGTTCATAAATGCGTCTTATAGTCGGTAGATCGGTTGGGATTGAAATGGGGCGAAATCGGCCCAAAGGGAAAAATTTTTCCCTAACAAGGACTAAAAATACCCATAATAATCCCTAATATTTTAGCGTATTTAAGCATGTTTTTTGAATATGTCTGTTTATATTTGCTTGATATTTCGTATGCGCATTCCCCTTATGGCGAAAAAGTGCACCATAAAGTGATTCTTATTTGTAGGGGGTGAAATGGGACAAAAATTGATAAAAATGGTACATGTTTAACGACAACAGCTAGAAACACGAAAATCGGTGTGTACATTCCTCTGTTGAGTAGATACATAATATAAAAGTATTTTTTTCCAAATTCGTACTTTTAAGGGGTAAAATGGGAATAGAGGGATAAAAATGGTACCAACCAAACGGCTGCACCTAGAATAATGAAATTCGGTGTATACATTTCTCTGATTGCATAGACAAGTAAAATATACGGATTTTTCGAAATTCGTACTTTTCGGGGTTAAAATGAAAAAAGGGGATAAAAATAGTACCAATCAAATGACCGCAGCTAGAGTCATGAAATTCGGAGTGTAGACACGGAAAATAAACAGATTTTTCGGAATTCGTACTTTTTGGGGTCAAAATAGAAAAAGGGGATACAAATAGTACCAACCAAATGAGCGCAGCTAGAGTCATGAAATTCGGAGTATACATTCCTCTGACTGTGTAGACACGGAAAATAAACAGATTTTTCGAAAATCGTGCTTTTTGGGGTCAAAATAGAAAAAGGGGATAAAAATAGTACCAACCAAATGACCGCAGCTAGAATCATGAAATTCGGAATATACATTCCTCTAACTGTGTGGACACTTAAAATAAACGAATTTTTCAAAATTCGTACTTTTTGGGGTAAAATGGAAAAAGGGGATACAAATGGTACCAACCAAATGACCGCAGCTAGAGTCATGCAATTCGGAGTATACATTCCTCTGACTGCGTAGACAGGGAAAATAAATGGATTTTTCGAAATTCGTACTTTCAAGGGATACAATGGTACAGAGAGATAAAAATAGTACCAACTAAACGACTACAGCTAGAATGATGAAATTCTAATTGCGTAGAAACCTCAAGGGGGTAAAAATGGTACCAACCAAATGGCCGCAGCTGGAATCATGGAATTCGGTGTATACATTCCTCTGCATAGACATGCAAAATAAAACGTGTTTTTCCAAATTCGTAATTTTTCTTTTACGACAAAAATTGGTTGAATCATGAAGTTAGGTTATTTTGCACTATGTACGTTTGATAATGGATTTTCAAAATTTGTACTTTTGGAACTAAAATAGAATGGAAATACAACCAACTGTAGCACCCACTATCTACCAATATTAATGGTATTTAAGCTTTCTGAAAATATAAATATAAGAATATTTATTTTTTGATTTTAAATAAATAATGGTTTGAAATAATTAAAATATTATATTTATTTATAAAATTATTTTCTCAGTTATTAAATTAAATTATTTTTACTTGTTCAATTTACATATTTTCATCTCTCAACGAAATTTGCATTTGCTCAATTTCAATTTGAAATGGTGTAGCCATCACTAGATCTAGACGAATGAATGTTTGTCATAACGCTGTGTGACATGTCAGTTCAATTGTATCACTCACTCTTGGCGATGGAAAGGGGTGGGGCTGATGCTAGGAAGGTTAGTTTGAAATGTGAAAAGCATGCCGTCAACATTCAGCATGTTCGTTTGCACTGTCTTCCTTGAGAGCTTTGGATTGAGTTTTTGCCTTCGTTATCCTTTCGGTTTTTTTGAAGTTTCGATGTTTTTGAAGGGAATATGTCAGATATCATTTGGAGGGATTCTACTTGCAGCAGTGCGAGCAACCAATGGTATTTGAATGACAATTTAGTTTATTATCAGCAGCCACACTAGCAGAAGTGGCAATAGCAGCATAAACTGTGGTGGTGGTAGTTGTGGCACATACATACGTACGTTCTTACTCTAAAGTGGAAAGTGGAATCAACGGATGGATATCTTTGGACATGCAAAATGTTAGCAGACACTAATGTAGTTTTTATGAGCATCATCTTGCAGTAGTTGAATCTAATGTTGGTTGGGTGTGACACCCTTTGGACGTTTTTCTCTCTCTCTCACTCTCCTTTCCAGGGGCACACAATGTAAAGGATATCGCGGAAGGTTGATTAAATCCAACGAGTTTTGTATTCAGTTCACTGAACGTTTTGTTGTGATGTCAACAACATTTCATTTCGTTTCATTTTATTTTGTCATTCACAGAGATCATTTTAATTTAGTCTTTTAAAGTAATTAAAGAGATTTCTATTAAGATAAACTGTGTTATCGCAGTCATAACGAGAAGGAATTGTGTAACGCTAAGGAAAACGGAAAATTGATAATAAAGATTAATGTGCAGCAAAACATAGATAGATTTGCATCAATGAACGGCCGCTGAAAGTCAAGCATCCGTTGACATTTGACCTTGTTCATAGCTCAATTACACTCACATCCTCTGGGTACTACTGGCAGTTGTTTGACTGCTCATTAAAGGCGAAGAGGGTTTCGTAGTTTTGTTTTTGGCGAAATGACGCAAACAATTGCTCATAAAATGTGATATTTAAAATAACAGTGAAAGGCTAAGTTATTCGGGCATGAGTTATTCTAGACACTGACAAACCGCTCTAACACATAAAATGCTGGAATCGCATATATTTATAAATTTAAAAGAGGCGCCAAATAATGGAGGATTTTTTTATTTGACAAACCAGCATTTTCGTTCATTTTTATGGTCTCCGCCATTGAATGGTATATATTATTGGTCATCACACAAGGGCAACCAAAGCATGCCAAACTTAATATTTCAAATACAAAAAAGCCTACATTTAATAACTATTTACTACGAGTGAATTTTCATATAAAGTGTAGGCCATTTAATATTAAAAGATTTAATGAAAATAAAACATTATTTTGCAAAAATAAAATATATAAAAATGCTACCAATCAAGGAGCTACAGGTCTGACTACATAGACACATAATATAATTTGATTTAAAAAAAGTGTTATAGTTAGAATTGCACCGTTCATAATTCAAGGAAACAATCAACTAAAAAATGTACCTAAGATCTGAGTAAACAACTTTCTAGAACATATGAACTTCCTAGGAATGATTCTTAAGACCGTTTAGGTAGCCGCAAAAGTGAAAAATTTTCCGAAATTTTTTTTAATTTCGTTTATTTTTCTTTAACTTCAACTTGCATTAAGTATACTTAATTAAAATATAATGTAGTAATTGTAAGTATACGTCCACGTATTTATAAGGCAAGTACAAACTCTCATTCAAAACTCAAAATCTTACCACAATGCCAATCATATGAAAACAAGTAAGGAAAGGCTAAAGTCGGGCGTGGCCGACTATATAATACCCTACACCACTCCCTGTATATATACCTCGCTCTGATTACTAAACCCAGGTGTTTCATGGGTGGAATTTTATGTAGTTCGTATAAATTATACAATTATATACAATTATACGAATATGGTAAAATTGATGAAAATAATTTACATTATGTTACTCATTCATATGATGGGCCCATATAAACAAAAAAACAAAATCGGTGTCATGCCAAATCATTGTAGCTGCGCCTAGTGAAATCAACATTGGCTGTAATAAGTGAATCCAGAGTGTTATCAATAAATCGGAAGGTGCATATGAGCGGTGACAATATATTTACGTATTGGTCCACTTATATGGTCCATGGTAATATGAACCCAGCTAAAAAAAATGGAAGTTCCGTAGGAATCACATTTTAATCGCATCTCAAAATCCAAATGTGCATGTCTCCCCGCTTTTGAGGAAGTTAATTACAAAATTCCAAAAAAAGTCTAAAATATGTTAATATCCCGTAATATTTTACGAATAGCAATTTCGCAAGTGAATGGGAAATTTTAGTATGGGAAGGTTTTTTTTGATGGGAAGGTTTTATTGAAAATTGGCGGCAGGTCTATCACAAAATTTGGGGCCTGTGCCAAAAACATTGGCCTATATAGTTCTGATTCATGGTAGGTATTCCTAGTTGAAATATATCATGATCTGCAACATTTGATCAAGACGCGATGTGAAGTGAAGGTTCTAGATCGGTAATAGAGTAAAACGGGGCCCCATTTGTATGGGGATATACCCATATATGGACCCATATATCTGACTTTCATAGTAGCTGTTTCTAGTTGAAATATAACATGATCTGCAAAATTTGATAAACGTCTGATGTAAACTATGGATTCAGGAATGGTAAAACTAGAAAATGGGGGCCCATTTGTAAGGGCGTTATATTAAAAAGAGGAACCTTATAGATCACTTTCAAAGTAAGTATTCTTATTTGATATTATCAAGATCCAATGTAATATGTGTGTAAGGTCGCTACATTGAAAAGTGAGCCCTTATAGATTACTTTCACAGTAGGAATTCTTCCAGTGTAAGGTTCCTAGTTGCAATATATCATGATCCGACGTAAGACGTAGTTTTTAGGGGTGTAATAGAGTAGAATGGGGACCCATTTGGGTTATTCCAAAGTATGGATACATATTTGACTTTCGTAGTATATATTCTTAGTTGAAATATAATATAATCTGCAAAATTTGAAAAACTTCCGATGTAAAATATGGGTCCTAGAGAGGTAATAATAAAAACGGGGGCCCATTTGTAAGGGCGCTACATGTAAAAGTGGGCCTTTATAGATCACTTTCAAAGCAGGTATTCTTTATTGAAATATAACATGATATACAAAATTATATCGAGATCCAATGCACGATGTGGGTTCAAGAGATGTAATAGAGTAGAATGGGGCCCAGTTTGTATGGAGGTTAATCAAAATGTGGACCAATTTATTTGACTTTTATAGTATATATACCTAGTTGAAATATAATATAATCTGCAAAATTTGAAAAACTTCCGATGTAAAATATGGGTCCTAAAGAGGTAATAATAAAAACGTGGGCCCATATGGGACTATACTAAAACATTGACCTATATAGCTGGCTTTCAAAATAGGTATCTCTAGTATAAATGTAACATTGTGTGGAAAATTTGATCAAGATCCGATGTAAAATGTGAATTTTAGAGATGTAATATTGTAAATCGGAGGCACATTTTTATGGGGGCTATATCAAAACATAGACCTATGTGGTCCACTTTCCCGTGAGCTGTTTCTAGTTCAAATATAACACGATCCTGAAAATTTGGTCATGATCCCATGTAAGATGTGTATTATAGAGCAGTAATAGTGTAAATTATAGGGATATATGTATGATTTTCTCCAAATTCAATACCAATCGTCCTTGGCCAACAAAGTAACCTATGCCAAATTTCATGACAATCGGAACACAATTGCGACCTGTAGAGTGCGAACAAGCTTAGATGGACAGCAGACGGTCGGTCGGACGGACAGACAGATATCGTTAAATCGATTCAGCTGGTGATTCTAAGCCAATACATATACTAAAAGGTGGGCCTAGCTCAATTATTTCTTGGTGTTACAAACATTTGGCGCGAAACTAACTTATAATACCCTAGTCCACGAAGTGGTATAGGGTATAAAAACATACCAACACACTTAACACCGAGGTACGTATACTTTATTATGACACAATGTAATTAATAGTACTCAATGTTGAAGTAAAGAAAAAACAAATGAAATTAAAACAAGTAAAGAAGGTATGATACCCTACACTTAGTCATGTGGCGAAGGGTATAAAAAGGTCCTTACATTTGCACCGGGTGATACACGATACAGCTATAAGAGGAAAATATACTACAAATTTAATACTTCTATATGTATTTTTAAGAAATTTCGGTGGCGAAATTTGTATTGGAGCTATTTTTAAAATATGGTAAAATATGTTGTTTCAAATCGGGAGACTTTCGCCACATATGTTTGTGTTGAAATTTGAAGAAAATCTGTTCAAATATGCTCTTTCTCGATCGGAAATACCCATTTCAGTGGCGAAATTTGTATTGAAGCTGTATATATATATCTCAACCGATCTGGCCCATTTTCTAGTTTCTAGCCAAGTTTTGCCAAATTGAAAGAAAATCTTTTAAAATATGTGGTTTCTAGAGCGGAAAGAGTAAAATTGGGGGAGACATTTTTATGGGAGCTATATATAAATCTGAACCGATCCGGTCTATTTCTACCAGAGCTATTTCTAGTTGAAATATATGACGTTGTGCCGAATTGGAAGAAAATCTGTTGAAATATGTGGTTTCTAGAGCGGAAAGAGTAAAATCGGGAGCAAAATTTTTATGGGAGCTATATCCAAATCTGAACCGATTTTCTTCAAATTAAATAGCGTTCGTCCTTTCCCATAAGTCTTCGTTGTGTCTTCGGGTGTTTGCAAAAATGACACCGAGGCCCCAAATCTTTGGGGACCATAAATATTGCCCCTATATCATCCCCTAAGTGTGCTCGTTCACGCTATAGAAGGATTGAACTTAACAACTATCAAGTAAATTATTACTCCAGATGTTGCCGTTTGGTTGATACAATTATTATACCTAAGTTCCCATTTTACCGACCTAAAAGAACGAATTGTGGAAACAACTTTAAAGTTTGCATGTGTGAGGAATGTATACACCGAATTTAATTTTTCTAGCTGTAACCGTTTGTTTGGTAACATTTTTATCCCACTTTAACAATTTTACCGACTTAAAAGTACGAATGTGAAATAAGGTAAAGGTAAAGGTAAAGGTAAAGGTAAAGGTAAAGGTAAAGGTAAAGGTAAAGGTAAAGGTAAAGGTAAAGGTAAAGGTAAAGGTAAAGGTAAAGGTAAAGGTAAAGGTAAAGGTAAAGGTAAAGGTAAAGGTAAAGGTAAAGGTAAAGGTAAAGGTAAAGGTAAAGGTAAAGGTAAAGGTAAAGGTAAAGGTAAAGGTAAAGGTAAAGGTAAAGGTAAAGGTAAAGGTAAAGGTAAAGGTAAAGGTAAAGGTAAAGGTAAAGGTAAAGGTAAAGGTAAAGGTAAAGGTAAAGGTAAAGGTAAAGGTAAAGGTAAAGGTAAAGGTAAAGGTAAAGGTAAAGGTAAAGGTAAAGGTAAAGGTAAAGGTAAAGGTAAAGGTAAAGGTAAAGGTAAAGGTAAAGGTAAAGGTAAAGGTAAAGGTAAAGGTAAAGGTAAAGGTAAAGGTAAAGGTAAAGGTAAAGGTAAAGGTAAAGGTAAAGGTAAAGGTAAAGGTAAAGGTAAAGGTAAAGGTAAAGGTAAAGGTAAAGGTAAAGGTAAAGGTAAAGGTAAAGGTAAAGGTAAAGGTAAAGGTAAAGGTAAAGGTAAAGGTAAAGGTAAAGGTAAAGGTAAAGGTAAAGGTAAAGGTAAAGGTAAAGGTAAAGGTAAAGGTAAAGGTAAAGGTAAAGGTAAAGGTAAAGGTAAAGGTAAAGGTAAAGGTAAAGGTAAAGGTAAAGGTAAAGGTAAAGGTAAAGGTAAAGGTAAAGGTAAAGGTAAAGGTAAAGGTAAAGGTAAAGGTAAAGGTAAAGGTAAAGGTAAAGGTAAAGGTAAAGGTAAAGGTAAAGGTAAAGGTAAAGGTAAAGGTAAAGGTAAAGGTAAAGGTAAAGGTAAAGGTAAAGGTAAAGGTAAAGGTAAAGGTAAAGGTAAAGGTAAAGGTAAAGGTAAAGGTAAAGGTAAAGGTAAAGGTAAAGGTAAAGGTAAAGGTAAAGGTAAAGGTAAAGGTAAAGGTAAAGGTAAAGGTAAAGGTAAAGGTAAAGGTAAAGGTAAAGGTAAAGGTAAAGGTAAAGGTAAAGGTAAAGGTAAAGGTAAAGGTAAAGGTAAAGGTAAAGGTAAAGGTAAAGGTAAAGGTAAAGGTAAAGGTAAAGGTAAAGGTAAAGGTAAAGGTAAAGGTAAAGGTAAAGGTAAAGGTAAAGGTAAAGGTAAAGGTAAAGGTAAAGGTAAAGGTAAAGGTAAAGGTAAAGGTAAAGGTAAAGGTAAAGGTAAAGGTAAAGGTAAAGGTAAAGGTAAAGGTAAAGGTAAAGGTAAAGGTAAAGGTAAAGGTAAAGGTAAAGGTAAAGGTAAAGGTAAAGGTAAAGGTAAAGGTAAAGGTAAAGGTAAAGGTAAAGGTAAAGGTAAAGGTAAAGGTAAAGGTAAAGGTAAAGGTAAAGGTAAAGGTAAAGGTAAAGGTAAAGGTAAAGGTAAAGGTAAAGGTAAAGGTAAAGGTAAAGGTAAAGGTAAAGGTAAAGGTAAAGGTAAAGGTAAAGGTAAAGGTAAAGGTAAAGGTAAAGGTAAAGGTAAAGGTAAAGGTAAAGGTAAAGGTAAAGGTAAAGGTAAAGGTAAAGGTAAAGGTAAAGGTAAAGGTAAAGGTAAAGGTAAAGGTAAAGGTAAAGGTAAAGGTAAAGGTAAAGGTAAAGGTAAAGGTAAAGGTAAAGGTAAAGGTAAAGGTAAAGGTAAAGGTAAAGGTAAAGGTAAAGGTAAAGGTAAAGGTAAAGGTAAAGGTAAAGGTAAAGGTAAAGGTAAAGGTAAAGGTAAAGGTAAAGGTAAAGGTAAAGGTAAAGGTAAAGGTAAAGGTAAAGGTAAAGGTAAAGGTAAAGGTAAAGGTAAAGGTAAAGGTAAAGGTAAAGGTAAAGGTAAAGGTAAAGGTAAAGGTAAAGGTAAAGGTAAAGGTAAAGGTAAAGGTAAAGGTAAAGGTAAAGGTAAAGGTAAAGGTAAAGGTAAAGGTAAAGGTAAAGGTAAAGGTAAAGGTAAAGGTAAAGGTAAAGGTAAAGGTAAAGGTAAAGGTAAAGGTAAAGGTAAAGGTAAAGGTAAAGGTAAAGGTAAAGGTAAAGGTAAAGGTAAAGGTAAAGGTAAAGGTAAAGGTAAAGGTAAAGGTAAAGGTAAAGGTAAAGGTAAAGGTAAAGGTAAAGGTAAAGGTAAAGGTAAAGGTAAAGGTAAAGGTAAAGGTAAAGGTAAAGGTAAAGGTAAAGGTAAAGGTAAAGGTAAAGGTAAAGGTAAAGGTAAAGGTAAAGGTAAAGGTAAAGGTAAAGGTAAAGGTAAAGGTAAAGGTAAAGGTAAAGGTAAAGGTAAAGGTAAAGGTAAAGGTAAAGGTAAAGGTAAAGGTAAAGGTAAAGGTAAAGGTAAAGGTAAAGGTAAAGGTAAAGGTAAAGGTAAAGGTAAAGGTAAAGGTAAAGGTAAAGGTAAAGGTAAAGGTAAAGGTAAAGGTAAAGGTAAAGGTAAAGGTAAAGGTAAAGGTAAAGGTAAAGGTAAAGGTAAAGGTAAAGGTAAAGGTAAAGGTAAAGGTAAAGGTAAAGGTAAAGGTAAAGGTAAAGGTAAAGGTAAAGGTAAAGGTAAAGGTAAAGGTAAAGGTAAAGGTAAAGGTAAAGGTAAAGGTAAAGGTAAAGGTAAAGGTAAAGGTAAAGGTAAAGGTCAAATGACCTTTGAAATTGCAAAGGCCCTGAACAGGGGATCAAAGGTCAGAGATCAAAAGTCAAAGGTAAACTGGATTATGGAGGTTATGAAGCCGTTACGTTAAGTGTACCATTTCCATTACAAACCCTTTTTTGCTTATCTTCACCACTGATATTAACGTTTGTTGCATCAGACAACCAATTATTACTTACAGATTTGGTTATATTTTCTCCAGTTTGTTTTACAATTTTTTCCAATTATAAAATACTAGCAGTACCCGCTGCTTCGCACGCGAAAAAGCCAGTTATTTGTTAATTTTATCCGTCTTTGTTTTTGGATAGTATTTATTTAATTTTCTTTTGGTGGATATAGATAAATCTAAAATAGTAATTTGGAAACCTCCTATTAGCTAACACTCACACACAGTCAAAGGAATGTGCTTGTCGATATGCACTATTTTAGCTGAACTACTTCGTATGTATAATTTTCTACCAAGTTTTGAACAAAATATTACAACCATTTATATCCTCGATCTCATGTTTCTAGATTCAGCCAGCCAGTTTATAACTTTTAGCACTTCTTTCCCAAAAAGTACACATTTTAAAAAATCACTATAGGTAAAATGTGTTTTTGCTTCCCCTAAAAATATGTACTTTATTTGGTAACACATTTATTCCTTGTTGTCCCGTATCCCCCCTTTTAAGTACAAATTTTGCAATATCCATTTATATTCCGCGCTTACGTAATTAAATGATTGTACAGCATTTTTATCCCTTTTCGTCCCGCGCACCCCTTAAAAGTACAAATTTCGAAAAATCAAACTACTGCGCTTCTATATGGTCAGAGAAATTTACACACTAAATTTCACGATTCTAGCTGTAATACTAAAGTTGGTACCATTTTTATCCCTTTTTGTCCCGCTCGCAACTTAAAAGTACAAATTTCGAGAAATCCATTTATGTTGCAAGTCTACGTTGTCAGAGAAATTTAAACACAAAATTTCACGACTATAGCTGAAATATTTTATTTAGTACTATTTTTATCCCGCTCATTGTTTATAAGTACAAAATTAGAAAAATTAGTTCAGATTTGCGCTTCTAGTTGTCAGTGGAATTTACACACCACATTTCACGACTATAGCTCCAATACTTTAGTTGGTACTACTTTTATCCCTTGTTGCTCACCCCCTATAAGAAAATTTCAAAAAATCCATTTAGATTGCGCTTTACACGCAGTTTACACTCCAAATTTCCCGACTATAGCTGCAAATCTTAAATTGGAACCCTTTTTGTCCCGCCTACCCCCTAGAAAGTACAAATTTCGAACAATTCAATTATACTGCGCTTCTACATGGTCAGAGGAATTTACATAACAAATTTCACGATTCTAGTTGTAATACATTAGTTGGTACCATTTTTATCTCTTTTTGTCCTGTCGCCCCCTAAAAATACAAATTTCGAAAAAATCTAATTTTACTTTGTTTCTATATGCTGAGAGGAATTTACATACCAAATTTCACGTTTCTAGCTGTAATACTATAGCTGGTACCATTTTTATCCCTTTTTCTCCCGCTCGTCCCTTAAAAGTACATATTTCGAAAAATCCAATTTTACTTCGTTTCTATATGGTCAGAGGAATTTACATACCAAATTTCACGTTTCTAGCTGTAATACTTTAGTTGGTACCATTTTTATCCCTTTTTGTCCCGCTCGCCCCTTAAAAGTACAAATTTCGAAAAATCCAATTTTACTTCGTTTCTATATGGTCAGAGGAATTTACATACCAAATTTCACGATTCTAGTTGTAATACATTAGTTGATACCATTTTTATCCCTTTTTGTCCCGCTCGCCCCTTAAAAGTAAAAATTTCGAAAAAATCTAATTTTACTTTGATTCTATATGGTGAGAGGAATTTACATACCAAATTTCACGATTCTAGCTGTAATACTTTAGTTGGTACCATTTTTATCCCTTTTCTCCCGCTCTTCCCTTAAAAGTACATATTTCGAAAAATCCAATTTTTCTTCGTTTCTATATGGCCAGAGGAATTTACATACCAAATTTCACGATTCAAGCTGTAATACTTTAGTTGGTACCATTTTTATCCCTTTTTGTCCCGCTCTCCCCTTCAAAGTACAAATTTCGAAAAGTTCAATTTTACTTCGTTTCTGTATCGTCAGAGGAATTTACATACCAAATTTCACGACTCTAGCTGTAATACTTTAGTTGGTACCATTTGTATCCCTTTTTGTCCCGCTCGCCCCTTAAAAATACAAATTTCGAAAAATCCAATTTTACTTCGTTTTTGTATCGTCAGAGGAATTTACATACCAAATTTCACGATTCTAGCTGTAATACTTTCGTTGGTACCATTTTTATCCCTTTTCCTCCCGCTCGTTCCTTAAAAGTACATATTTCGAAAAATCCAATTTTGCTTCATTTCTATATGGCCAGAGGAATTTACATACCAAATTTCACGATTCTAGCTGTAATACTTTCGTTGGTACCATTTTTATCCCTTTTTGTCCCGCTCGCCCCTTAAAAGTACAAATTTCGAAAAATCCAATTTTACTTCATTTCTATATGGCCAGAGGAATTTACATACCAAATTTCACGTTTCTAGCTGTAATAGTTTAGTTGGTACCATTTTTATCCCTTTTTGTCCCGATCGGCACTTAAAAGTACAAATTTCGAAAAATCCCTATTTGTAGCTCGTCTGCATGGTCATTGCAAGGAACTCACCGACATTCATGTTTATAGCTACTGCCGTTTAGTCAGGACGAAGGTTCGATGTTTATCCCTTTTTGGGCCATTTTATCCCCTAAAAGTACGAATTTCGTAAAACCCTTTCTTAGTCGACGTCTACGTCATATTTGGGAACTACCCTGAAAATTTCATGACCCTGGCTTCAGCCGTTTGGTCTGGCGGCTGGTCAATGATAAGTCAGTCAGTCAGTCAGTAACGCAACTCTTTTATATATATAGACTAGCAGTACCCGCTGCTTCGCACGCGAAAAAGCCAGTTATTTGTTAATTTTATCCGTCTCTGTTTTCTTTTGGTGGATATAGATAAATCTAAAATAGTAATTGGGAAACCTCCTATTAGCTAGCAATCACGCACAGTCAAAAGAATGTGCTTGTCGATATGCACTATTTTAGCTGAACTACTTCGTATGTATAATTTTCTACCAAGTTTCTAGATTCAGCCAGTCAGTTTATAACTTTTAGCACTTCTTTCCCAAAAACTACACATTTTGAACAATCACTATAGGTAAAATGTGTTTTTGCTTCCCCTAAAAATATGTACTTTATTTGGTAACACATTTATTCCTTGTTGTCCCGTATCCCCCCTTTTAAGTACAAATTTTGAAATATCCATTTATATTCCGCGCTTACGTAATTAAATGATTGTACAGCATTTTTATCCCTTTTCGTCCCGCGCACCCCTTAAAAGTAGAAATTTCGAAAAATCAAACTACTGCGCTTCTATATGGTCAGGAAATTTACACACTAAATTTCACGATTCTAGCTGTAATACTAAAGTTGGTACCATTTTTATCCATTTTTGTCCCGCTCGCAACTTAAAAGTAAAAATTTCGAGAAATCCATTTATGTTGCAAGTCTACGTTGTCAGAGAAATTTAAACACAAAATTTCACGACTATAGCTGAAATATTTTAGTTAGTACTATAGTTATCCCGCTCATTGTTTATAAGTACAAAATTAGAAAAATTCGATTAGATTTGCGCTTCTCCATTCCATTTAGATTGCGCTTTACACACAGTTTACACTCCAAATTTCCCGACTATAGCTGCAATTCTTAAATTGGAACCCTTTTTGTCCGCCTACCCCCTAAAAAGTACAAATTTCGAACAATTCAATTATACTGAGCTTCTACATGGTCAGAGGAATTTACATACCAAATTTCACGACTCTAGCTGTAATACTTTAGTTGGTACCATTTTTATCCCTTTTTGTCTCTCTCGCCCCCTTAAAAGTAAAAATTTCGAAAAATCCAATTTTACTTCATTTCTATATGGTCAGAGGAATTTACATACCAAATTTCACGATTCTAGCTGTAATACTTTAGTAGGTACCATTTTTATCCCTTTTTGTCCCGCTCGCCCCTTAAAAGTACAAATTTCGAAAAATCCAATTTTACTTCGTTTCTATATGGTCAGAGGAATTTACATACCAAAATTCACGTTTCTAGCTGTAATACTTTAGTTGGTACCATTTTTATCCCTTTTTGTCCCGCTGGCCCCTAAAAGCACAAATTTCGAAAAGTCCAATTTTACTTCGTTTCTATATGGTCAGAGGAATTTACATACCAAATTTCACGTTTCTAGCTGTAATACTTTAGTTGGTACCATTTTTATCCCTTTTAGTCCCGCTCTCCCCTTAAAAGTACAAATTTCGAAAAATCCAATTTTACTTCGTTTCTATATCGTCATACCAAATTTCACGATTCTGGCTGTAATACGTTAGTTAGTACCATTTTTATCCCTTTTTGTGTCGCTCGCCCCTTAATAGTACAAATTTCGAAAAATCCAATTTTACTTCGTTTCTATATCGTCAGAGGGATTTACATACCAAATTTCACGATTCTAGCTGTAATACTATAGTTGGTACCATTTTTATCCCTTTTTGTCCCGCTCGCCCCTTAAAAGTACAATTTTCGAAAAATCCAATTTTACTTCATTTCTATATCGTCAGAGGGATTTACATACCAAATTTTACGATTCTAGCTGTAATACTTTAGTTGGTACCATTTTTATCCCTTTTTGTCCCGTTCTCCCCCTAAAAGTAAAAATTTCGAAAAATCCAATTTTACTTCGTTTCTATATGGTCAGAGGAATTTACATACCAAATTTCAGGATTCTAGCTGTAATACTTTAGTTGGTACCATTTTTATCCCGCTCGCCCCTTAAAAGTACAATTTTCGAAAAATCCAATTTTACTTCGTTTCTATATGGTCAGAGGAATTTACATACCAAATTTCAGGATTCTAGCTGTAATACTTTAGTTGGTACCATTTGTATCCCTTTTTGTCCCGCTCTCCCCTTAAAAGTACAAAATTTCGAAAAATCCAATTTTACTTCGTTTCTATATCGTCAGAGGGATTTACATACCAAATTTTACGATTCTAGCTGTAATACTTTAGTTGGTACCATTTTCATCCCTTTTTGTCCCGCTCTCCCCTTAAAAGTAAAAATTTCGAAAAATCCAATTTTACTTCGTTTTTATGTATATGGTCAGAGGAATTTACATACCAAATTTCACGTTTCAAACTGTAATACTTTAATTGGTACCAATTTTATCCCTTTTTGTCCCGCTCGCCCCTTAAAAGTACAAATTTCGAAAAATCCAATTTTACTTCGTTTCTATATGGTCAGAAGAATTTACATACCAAATTTCACGATTCTAGCTGTAATACTTTAGTTGGTACCATTTTTATCCCTTTTTGTCCCGTTCTCCCCCTAAAAGTAAAAATTTCGAAAAATCCAATTTTACTTCGTTTCTATATGGTCAGAGGAATTTACATACCAAATTTCAGGATTCTAGCTGTAATACTTTAGTTGGTACCATTTTTATCCCGCTCGCCCCTTAAAAGTACAAATTTCTAAAAATCCAATTTTACTTCGTTTCTATATGGTCAGAGGAATTTACATACCAAATTTCAAGATTCTAGCTGTAATACTTTAGTTGGTACCATTTTTATCCCTTTTTGTCCCGCTTGCCCCTTAAAAGTACAAATTTCGAAAAATCCAATTTTACTTCGTTTCTATATGGTCAGAGGAATTTACATACCAAATTTCACGTTTCTAGCTGTAATACTTTAGTTGGTACCATTTTTATCCCTTTTTGTCCCGCTTGTCCCTTAAAAGTACAAATTTTGAAAAATCCCTATTTGTAGCTCGTCTGCATGGTCATTGCAAGGAACTGACCGAATTTCATGTTTATAGCTACTGCCGTTTAGTCAGGACGAAGGTTCGATGTTTATCCCTTTTTGGGCCATTTTATCCCCTAAAAGTAAGAATTTCGAAAAACCCTTTCTTAGTCGACGTCTACATCATATGTGGGAACTACCCTGAAAATTCCATGACCCTAGCTTCAGCCGTTTGGTCTGGGGGCTGGTCAATGATAAGTCAGTCAGTCAGTCAGTCAGTCAGTCAGTCAGTCAGTCAGTCAGTCAGTCAGTCAGTCAGTCAGTCAGTCAGTCAGTCAGTCAGTCAGTCAGTCAGTCAGTCAGTCAGTCAGTCAGTCAGTCAGTCAGTCAGTCAGTCAGTCAGTCAGTCAGTCAGTCAGTCAGTCAGTCAGTCAGTCAGTCAGTCAGTCAGTCAGTCAGTCAGTCAGTCAGTCAGTCAGTCAGTCAGTCAGTCAGTCAGTCAGTCAGTCAGTCAGTCAGTCAGTCAGTCAGTCAGTCAGTCAGTCAGTCAGTCAGTCAGTCAGTCAGTCAGTCAGTCAGTCAGTCAGTCAGTCAGTCAGTCAGTCAGTCAGTCAGTCAGTCAGTCAGTCAGTCAGTCAGTCAGTCAGTCAGTCAGTCAGTCAGTCAGTCAGTCAGTCAGTCAGTCAGTCAGTCAGTCAGTCAGTCAGTCAGTCAGTCAGTCAGTCAGTCAGTCAGTCAGTCAGTCAGTCAGTCAGTCAGTCAGTCAGTCAGTCAGTCAGTCAGTCAGTCAGTCAGTCAGTCAGTCAGTCAGTCAGTCAGTCAGTCAGTCAGTCAGTCAGTCAGTCAGTCAGTCAGTCAGTCAGTCAGTCAGTCAGTCAGTCAGTCAGTCAGTCAGTCAGTCAGTCAGTCAGTCAGTCAGTCAGTCAGTCAGTCAGTCAGTCAGTCAGTCAGTCAGTCAGTCAGTCAGTCAGTCAGTCAGTCAGTCAGTCAGTCAGTCAGTCAGTCAGTCAGTCAGTCAGTCAGTCAGTCAGTCAGTCAGTCAGTCAGTCAGTCAGTCAGTCAGTCAGTCAGTCAGTCAGTCAGTCAGTCAGTCAGTCAGTCAGTCAGTCAGTCAGTCAGTCAGTCAGTCAGTCAGTCAGTCAGTCAGTCAGTCAGTCAGTCAGTCAGTCAGTCAGTCAGTCAGTCAGTCAGTCAGTCAGTCAGTCAGTCAGTCAGTCAGTCAGTCAGTCAGTCAGTCAGTCAGTCAGTCAGTCAGTCAGTCAGTCAGTCAGTCAGTCAGTCAGTCAGTCAGTCAGTCAGTCAGTCAGTCAGTCAGTCAGTCAGTCAGTCAGTCAGTCAGTCAGTCAGTCAGTCAGTCAGTCAGTCAGTCAGTCAGTCAGTCAGTCAGTCAGTCAGTCAGTCAGTCAGTCAGTCAGTCAGTCAGTCAGTCAGTCAGTCAGTCAGTCAGTCAGTCAGTCAGTCAGTCAGTCAGTCAGTCAGTTTTTTTTTTTTTTTTTTTGGATGCGCTGGAGGTGTGGAATCTTCTAAAAGATGTATTCCACCCGTGTGGAAAAACATGCACGATTTCTACGTACTAAACCACACCCCCGAGGTTCTCCTCCACTCCCCGCGGTACTGCCGCTTGGTATTACTTCGCGGGGGGGTAGCATTATTAGTTGTGCGTCTCCGTTCTAGCCATCCCGTTCGGATTATTCGCCTTTCTCGATGCTTCTTCCACTTGCAACCTATGGCTCACACATTTTATAAAAGTATTTATTTCATTCCATTTACTCTCTGTACTCAGCATAGTTTCTACGACATTTTCAACTGTGAGATGAACTCCCACATATACTTCCACTCTGTTTCTAAGGTCGTCGAATCGAGGACATATAAAAATTACATGTTCTGCGTCTTCATACACATTATCGCAAGCTGGACAACTGGGGGAGCTATCGAGCCCGAACCTGTGTAGGTAACTCCTGAATCCTCCATGTGCAGTTAAGAACTGTGTGAGATAATAGTTCACTTCTCCATGCCGTCGGTTAATCCACCTATCGATGTTCGGAATCAGTCTATATGTCCATCGGCCCTTTAGTGAGTTTTCCCAGCTACTTTGCCATTTTTGCATGGACTTGGTTCTTTCTACTTGGCGTAACTCTGCTCTGTCGAGATCTGGGTTTTCGTTTTGTCGTTCATATATGTCGGATAGTTCCTTTGCTGATATATCTATTGGCATGATGCCTGCCACAACGCAAGCTGCCTCACTGGATATGGTGCGGTAGCCACTACATATCCTTAGACAACTCCTGCGAAAGACTGAGGTTACGTTCTTGCTTGCTTTGTTCTTCCAAGTTTTCGCCCATACTGGTGCTCCATACAGTATTATTGAGGTGGTTACTCGAGAAATTAGTATCCTTCGACTCTGACGAGGTCCTCCTACATTAGGCATCATCCTAGCTAGTGAGTTAGCAACGGCAGTTGCCTTTTTATGCGAATACTCCATATGTTTTTTAAAATTTAGTCGGTCATCTAGCATTACTCCCAGGTACTTTAAAGAGTCCGTGGAGGTGATGTCTAGATTTCCCACTCGTATGTTGAGGACTTCCTTACTTCTTTTTCCGCTAACAAGAACTGCTTCCGTTTTGTGTTCTGCAAGCTCCAGGTTCATAGAATTTAGCCACGTTTTGATGGTTTTGATGGTCTCGTTTGCATATAGCTCGACCTCTTCTTTCTTACGCGCCTGTACGAGGATTGCTACATCGTCAGCATATCCAACAATCGTGGCTTCTTCTGGTATCTTTAGGTTAAATATCCCGTTGTACATTACATTCCACAGAAGAGGACCTAAAACTGAGCCTTGGGGAACGCCAGCGGTGACTCTATATGATTTCATTCCCTTGTCCGATTCATACCACAGTGTTCTGTTAGAGAAATAATCCTTTACCATTTTAATAAGGTTTTCAGGGACATTAATTTTCCTCAGCGACGTTATGATGTGGGTCCATCCTGCTGAATTAAAAGCATTTTTGATGTCGAGCGTGATTATTGCGCAATATTTTCTCGCCGCACCTTTGCCCTGTATAGCCTTTTTTGCCGCATTTACTACGTAACTAATAGCATCGATGGTAGATTTTGCCTTCCTGAAGCCATATTGTCTCTCAGAGAGACCATCCACATCCTCGACGGCGTCCTGTAGCCGGTCATGTACAATCCGCTCTAGACACTTGCCTATTGTGTCCAGTAAACATATCGGTCTGTAGGACTGAGGCTCACCAAGGGTTTTTCCTGGCTTCGGAATCAGGATTAGCTTTTGTTTTTTCCAGATATCTGGGAATACACCATCTTTCAGGCTGTTATTGAACATCTTCACGAAAATTCGCGGTCTTGACTTTAACGCCAACTTTAAAGCGCTGTTGGGAATGCAGTCTAGTCCCGGTGCCTTTGTGTCACCAATCTTTGAGCATAAACCTAATACTTCGTCCTCTGTCACTTCTACGGAGTCCCCTACTGGTTGATCAGGACTATCGTCCGCGGCTGGTTCTCCTTGTGGGAATAAAGCACATACTATTTTGTTCAACAGTATTGGACACGTTATTTGGGCCGACTTCCTTCCCTTTAATTTTGACATAACTATGCGATATGCATTGCCCCATGGATTCGAGTCAGCTTCGTCGCAAAGTTTTTTAAATGATTCGGCTTTACTTTGGTTAATTGCCATTTGTAGAGTTCTTCTAGATTCGTGGTATCTTTGTTTCCTCGATTGAAAGTCTGGTCTATTCCTACCCCTCTGGTAAAGACGTCTGGCCTTAAGACAAGTTTTTCTCAATGACGCTATAGATTCGTTCCACCAGTAGTTTTCGTTGTGTCTTTGGTACTGTCTTCTTCTTGGCATGGATGCATCGCATGCAGTTTTTAGGGCCTTCGAAATATCCTCCGCCATGTTTACTACAGTATCCTCGCTTACATATTCGTTGTAGAACACCTCATCGAATGTTGCCGTATCCAGTTTGTCCTTCGCCCAACCTTGGAATATGGCCTTATTGGGTTGTTTACTCGGCAGTCGATCTCTGAATAAGTTGAAGATAATGGCCTGATGGTCACTATGGGTGTACTGTTCGCTTACGTGCCATTGCATGTTGTTAGCAAGCGTTGTGCTTACAAAAGTGAGGTCCACTATGGACCCGAATCCAGCCCTTCTGAAGGTTTGCGCATTTCCGTGATTCGCGAGAACTACGTCGAGTTGCGAAAAGGCCTCCAGGAGCACTCTCCCTCTCTGGTTTGTCCTCTCGGAGCCCCAATCAACTGCCCAGGCGTTAAAATCTCCTCCAATCACCACTGGATTATTCTGTACTACGTCCCTTACCAGGTTACTTATTAACCTTTCGAACTCCGCTATTTCCATATTCGGAGACATGTAGCAGCTATAGATATATATACCACCAATTTTAACTCTAGCAT
>CANDYM010000045.1:0-27997 GCA_947397865.1 Polietes domitor
ATTGATTTATTGATTTATTGATTTATTGATTTATTGATTTATTGATTTATTGATTTATTGATTTATTGATTTATTGATTTATTGATTTATTGATTTATTGATTTATTGATTTATTGATTTATTGATTTATTGATTTATTGATTTATTGATTTATTGATTTATTGATTTATTGATTTATTGATTTATTGATTTATTGATTTATTGATTTATTGATTTATTGATTTATTGATTTATTGATTTATTGATTTATTGATTTATTGATTTATTGATTTATTGATTTATTGATTTATTGATTTATTGATTTATTGATTTATTGATTTATTGATTTATTGATTTATTGATTTATTGATTTATTGATTTATTGATTTATTGATTTATTGATTTATTGATTTATTGATTTATTGATTTATTGATTTATTGATTTATTGATTTATTGATTTATTGATTTATTGATTTATTGATTTATTGATTTATTGATTTATTGATTTATTGATTTATTGATTTATTGATTTATTGATTTATTGATTTATTGATTTATTGATTTATTGATTTATTGATTTATTGATTTATTGATTTATTGATTTATTGATTTATTGATTTATTGATTTATTGATTTATTGATTTATTGATTTATTGATTTATTGATTTATTGATTTATTGATTTATTGATTTATTGATTTATTGATTTATTGATTTATTGATTTATTGATTTATTGATTTATTGATTTATTGATTTATTGATTTATTGATTTATTGATTTATTGATTTATTGATTTATTGATTTATTGATTTATTGATTTATTGATTTATTGATTTATTGATTTATTGATTTATTGATTTATTGATTTATTGATTTATTGATTTATTGATTTATTGATTTATTGATTTATTGATTTATTGATTTATTGATTTATTGATTTATTGATTTATTGATTTATTGATTTATTGATTTATTGATTTATTGATTTATTGATTTATTGATTTATTGATTTATTGATTTATTGATTTATTGATTTATTGATTTATTGATTTATTGATTTATTGATTTATTGATTTATTGATTTATTGATTTATTGATTTATTGATTTATTGATTTATTGATTTATTGATTTATTGATTTATTGATTTATTGATTTATTGATTTATTGATTTATTGATTTATTGATTTATTGATTTATTGATTTATTGATTTATTGATTTATTGATTTATTGATTTATTGATTTATTGATTTATTGATTTATTGATTTATTGATTTATTGATTTATTGATTTATTGATTTATTGATTTATTGATTTATTGATTTATTGATTTATTGATTTATTGATTTATTGATTTATTGATTTATTGATTTATTGATTTATTGATTTATTGATTTATTGATTTATTGATTTATTGATTTATTGATTTATTGATTTATTGATTTATTGATTTATTGATTTATTGATTTATTGATTTATTGATTTATTGATGTATTGATTTATTGATTTATTGATTTATTGATTTATTGATTTATTGATTTATTGATTTATTGATTTATTGATTTATTGATTTATTGATTTATTGATTTATTGATTTATTGATTTATTGATTTATTGATTTATTGATTTATTGATTTATTGATTTATTGATTTATTGATTTATTGATTTATTGATTTATTGATTTATTGATTTATTGATTTATTGATTTATTGATTTATTGATTTATTGATTTATTGATTTATTGATTTATTGATTTATTGATTTATTGATTTATTGATTTATTGATTTATTGATTTATTGATTTATTGATTTATTGATTTATTGATTTATTGATTTATTGATTTATTGATTTATTGATTTATTGATTTATTGATTTATTGATTTATTGATTTATTGATTTATTGATTTATTGATTTATTGATTTATTGATTTATTGATTTATTGATTTATTGATTTATTGATTTATTGATTTATTGATTTATTGATTTATTGATTTATTGATTTATTGATTTATTGATTTATTGATTTATTGATTTATTGATTTATTGATTTATTGATTTATTGATTTATTGATTTATTGATTTATTGATTTATTGATTTATTGATTTATTGATTTATTGATTTATTGATTTATTGATTTATTGATTTATTGATTTATTGATTTATTGATTTATTGATTTATTGATTTATTGATTTATTGATTTATTGATTTATTGATTTATTGATTTATTGATTTATTGATTTATTGATTTATTGATTTATTGATTTATTGATTTATTGATTTATTGATTTATTGATTTATTGATTTATTGATTTATTGATTTATTGATTTATTGATTTATTGATTTATTGATTTATTGATTTATTGATTTATTGATTTATTGATTTATTGATTTATTGATTTATTGATTTATTGATTTATTGATTTATTGATTTATTGATTTATTGATTTATTGATTTATTGATTTATTGATTTATTGATTTATTGATTTATTGATTTATTGATTTATTGATTTATTGATTTATTGATTTATTGATTTATTGATTTATTGATTTATTGATTTATTGATTTATTGATTTATTGATTTATTGATTTATTGATTTATTGATTTATTGATTTATTGATTTATTGATTTATTGATTTATTGATTTATTGATTTATTGATTTATTGATTTATTGATTTATTGATTTATTGATTTATTGATTTATTGATTTATTGATTTATTGATTTATTGATTTATTGATTTATTGATTTATTGATTTATTGATTTATTGATTTATTGATTTATTGATTTATTGATTTATTGATTTATTGATTTATTGATTTATTGATTTATTGATTTATTGATTTATTGATTTATTGATTTATTGATTTATTGATTTATTGATTTATTGATTTATTGATTTATTGATTTATTGATTTATTGATTTATTGATTTATTGATTTATTGATTTATTGATTTATTGATTTATTGATTTATTGATTTATTGATTTATTGATTTATTGATTTATTGATTTATTGATTTATTGATTTATTGATTTATTGATTTATTGATTTATTGATTTATTGATTTATTGATTTATTGATTTATTGATTTATTGATTTATTGATTTATTGATTTATTGATTTATTGATTTATTGATTTATTGATTTATTGATTTATTGATTTATTGATTTATTGATTTATTGATTTATTGATTTATTGATTTATTGATTTATTGATTTATTGATTTATTGATTTATTGATTTATTGATTTATTGATTTATTGATTTATTGATTTATTGATTTATTGATTTATTGATTTATTGATTTATTGATTTATTGATTTATTGATTTATTGATTTATTGATTTATTGATTTATTGATTTATTGATTTATTGATTTATTGATTTATTGATTTATTGATTTATTGATTTATTGATTTATTGATTTATTGATTTATTGATTTATTGATTTATTGATTTATTGATTTATTGATTTATTGATTTATTGATTTATTGATTTATTGATTTATTGATTTATTGATTTATTGATTTATTGATTTATTGATTTATTGATTTATTGATTTATTGATTTATTGATTTATTGATTTATTGATTTATTGATTTATTGATTTATTGATTTATTGATTTATTGATTTATTGATTTATTGATTTATTGATTTATTGATTTATTGATTTATTGATTTATTGATTTATTGATTTATTGATTTATTGATTTATTGATTTATTGATTTATTGATTTATTGATTTATTGATTTATTGATTTATTGATTTATTGATTTATTGATTTATTGATTTATTGATTTATTGATTTATTGATTTATTGATTTATTGATTTATTGATTTATTGATTTATTGATTTATTGATTTATTGATTTATTGATTTATTGATTTATTGATTTATTGATTTATTGATTTATTGATTTATTGATTTATTGATTTATTGATTTATTGATTTATTGATTTATTGATTTATTGATTTATTGATTTATTGATTTATTGATTTATTGATTTATTGATTTATTGATTTATTGATTTATTGATTTATTGATTTATTGATTTATTGATTTATTGATTTATTGTAGCCTTCGACGCGAACGGTCGTGTTCTTAAGTTGCGCGCATAAAAATCTACAAAGTACAAAGTACAAGTTATTGAGTCTGTGAGTGAGAGTAAGAGAGAGTTAAAATGGCAACATTACAAAGTCAAACCTGTGCTCAATGTGATCTTAAAATTACAAACAAACATATGAAATGCAGTGTGTGTAATGCCTGCTTTCATTTTTCCCCTTGCTGCTCCGTACAGCAAACAACCTACAATGGTATGAATGCTGAGAAAAAAGCAACATGGAAATGTAACAAATGCAGAGAACGTAAGATCTCAGCATACCATGTAGTTATTGCAGACAAGCAAAAAAGAAACGATGAAGATGATGACGACGAAGTTTTTGAAGACAACAACAAAAGGTTCAAAGAACATACATCAAAACCCAACACTATACAGCTTCCAGTGCAACAACAACAAAATTCAACGGTAGAAACAAGCGACGTAATGAATGTTATGATGCAAAACATGCAACAAATTACCACACAACTTGCGTCTATCAATACACAATTACAAAACCAACAATGCACCTTAGTCCAAATAAACAATAATATTGCAAACCTCAACAATCAAGTGATAGAACTCCAAAAACAAAACAAAGAGAAAGATAAAAGAATGAGTGAAATGGAAATTACAATAAACAAATTGGAACAAAAATTAATGGAAAAAAACATAGAAATAAACAATGTGCGAAACGAAGATTTAAGTGCAAGTGAAGTAATTGAAAAAATCGCAACAAAATTGAAAATCGATATTAAAGACACAGACATTGAGAACGCGTACAGAATTAAAGGAAAAAATAAAGTGATAGTCGAATTCTGCTCTCTCCGTAAAAAGAGAGAGTTGACGAACAAAATATCAAGGCATAGACTAGAAGCAGCAGACATAAACAACGAGGATGGCAACGAAAACAACAAATACATATACATCAATGATCAGCTGACGAGTAGCAAACGTCGACTGCTGTGGCTAGCAAAAAAACGGGCAAAAGAGGTCAATTGGAAATTTGTCTGGGTGCGAAATGGAGAAATATATGCACGTAAAATTGAAAAGGATGCAGTTTTAAATATTAACATAGATGCCGACATAGAACTAATCTGTTAACGCATTAATACTATATAAAACCTTTAGCTACAAACAAAGCAATTTCAAATATTAATAAAACAAAACAAAAACCACAAATTCATCAAGAGCCAAGCTCACAACATATCTTCATATTTTTTACTCTTTTTTTATAGAAAAAACGAAACAAAAACATTTAGTGAAAGAGAAATATAAACTCTTCATCCATAAGATAGTGAACTATTTTGTTAGAAAATGAATTACACTAGCGAAATTCTTACTAATTTCAATGAATTAAAAGAAATTTACTTAAACCATCCAATATCGCTCATTCATATGAATATTCGATCATTGAGAAAAAATTTCATTAGCCTAATTACCCATCTTAAAAATATCATAAACAAAATAAGCCTTATTGTTCTAACCGAAACTAATATCACAAACGATGAAAATCAATTCTATAGAATCAATTGAATAGAGAAGGAAGAGGAGGAGGTGTCGCGATATACATCAGCGAAAACATACAATGCATAAACATACCAACATGCACACACTCCTTCGAATCAATACGTATTGATATAACAACAACAACAAACTCAGCCATCACCGTCATCGCCGCTTACCGTCCGCCTAGTCAGAACATCAACATGTTTTTGCAAGAACTCGATCACAGCATTAGCAATGTACGCAAAAAACAGGAGATCATAATTGTTGGAGACATGAACATCGACATAAGTACGCAGAGCACAACAACAACAAAATACTTAGGCTTGCTTTCGTCGTACGGACTGCACAGCATGGTGAACGAGAACACAAGAGAAGATGAGTACAACAACACGAGCACAACAATCGATCATTTGTTTGTTAGATGTAACAAAACAAGAACAAGCGCACATGCCGCTGTTATTACAACAACAATATCAGACCACTTCGCAATATTTGGCTGCTTAGAAGAAGAGAAGAAAACAAAACTAAAAAATAAACAAAGCATACAGGGTGTGGCAAAAGTTAGGATATGCAATGAAAAAGTTAAAAGTCTAATAAATGATACTGATTGGAACATTATTGCAAGTGAATCAAATGGTACAAATGAACTATTCAATAACATATATAACAAATTTAATGAAATATACAAAAAATCTGAAGAATCAAACAAAACAAAAATAAGAAAAAGAAATCAATACCAATGGCTCAACGAAGACATTCTAAAATGTTGTGATATTAGGGATAAACTACATAAAAAATGGTTAAAAAATAAAAACAATGAATTAAATAAAAAAATATATAAAACTTTTAGTAATAAGTTAAATAAAAAAATAATAAATGCAAAGAATACGTATAATTTCAAGCAGTTTTTGGAAAACAGAAATAATATCCGTGAAACGTGGCAGTTAATAAACCAAATCACAGGGGAAAAAATTGAAAATATTGATGAAACAATTAAAAGAAACTTTATGTGTGAAAATATGAGTGAAGTTGTAGACAAATTTGCGCAACAATTCAACCAAAACGTTTTAAATACGGTTCACGAATGTAAAATAAAAACAATCATAAACCCACAAATAAATGTTCAAAACACTATGTACATAGACTATACAAACGAGTTAGAAGTTTACAATATTCTAACATCACTAAATACCAGAAAATGTGAAGGAATAGACGGTATAAGGTCTATAGACTTAAAAAACAGTTCTGAACGTCTTTCACCAATACTGACTATGCTAATCAATAATAGTATACGCGAATCAACTGTCCCAGATTTACTAAAAACCTCTATAATACGTCCAATTTTCAAAAATGGTAACAAATCTGAGTACAGCAATTATAGACCGATCGCTATATTATCAACAATTGAAAAAATCCTGGAGGAGATAGTGGTAAGACGATTAAACAATTTTCTTACCAAATACAACATTATAAATAAAAGCCAATATGGATTCCAGAAGGGAAAAAACATTAATCAGCTACTTGGAAACTTCTCCAATTACATAAATCAAGAACTAAGTAAACAAAATAACTGCCTTGTCCTTTTCATAGACTTTAGCAAGGCATTTGATACATTGTCACACGCCAATCTAATAAACATATTGGAGAAAAGTGGAATTCGAGGGCATAGCTTAAACTGGTTCAAAAATTACCTACAACATAGAACTTTTCGGGTAAAAATTGAGAACCAATTTAGCAGCAAAGTCGCATCAACATACGGTGTTCCTCAAGGCTCAAAATTAGGACCAATTCTTTACATCATATATGCTAACGACATGGTAAAGACATTAACCGACAGCACTGCATTCACGTATGCAGATGACACCGCCATAATTGTATCTCATAAATGCATACGCACTGCTGAACGAAGAATGCAAAAAGAATTAGATACAATTACCAGATGGTGTCACGATAGCGGCTTAGTAATAAACGCAACGAAAACTAAAGTAATGCATATAAGACCTCGGCATATACCACACGCGAACATCTCTCTTACGTTTCACAACACGGACTGTCTACACAAAAAATTTAACAATAGGGACAACTCAACTACTGAGGAATCTTGCAAGACACAAATTGAGCTAGTTGAGACATACAAATACCTGGGAGTACATTTGGATATAAAATTCAAATGGAAAACGCACATAGAATCTCTCCACAAAAAGCTTCGTAAAACGGCCTATGCATTATACCATCTGAGCAACTGCTCCCCTTACTTCGTGCTAAAGCAGGCTTATTTTGCTCTAGCAGAATCATACTTGAGGCACGGAATAACAGCTTGGGGCAACGCGGCATATTGCAGAACGCTCCAATTAGCCCAGGACAGACTCGTGAAGTTACTGAACAAAAATTATCAACGTACCAAAAATTATCTACGACAGTCAGAACCAAATTCGAACAGTCACCAAATAATGAATATCGATAACCAAACCAACAATGCGAACATAAGCGAACTAACAACATCACAGAATACAAACACACTTAAAAAATTATACAAAGATCTACAAATCCTCAACATCAAAGATTTATACAACACAACAATATCAAAAGAATTTTTCAACAACACAAATTATCTTCAACGAATAGATCACCAACAAAACACAAGAAGAAAGGCACAAGGACGATACATAATTCCAAAGTACAAAAATGATTACGGAAAATATTCTCTTGCCGTCACAATACCATCAACGCTGAACCAACTGCCGCTGAACATTCTGGATATTAGTAATCCAATAAGCAGAAATAAATCAATCAAAAACTATTTCTTGAATAAATCTTAGGTTTATATCCATTTAAAATTTTAATATTTCTAAATTTCAAAAATCAATGAATATTTATTTATCAAAAACAATATGTATATATACAGTTAGTATTAATTTAGCCTGCAGACAAGCCACAATGGCTTCGCGGGTCTTGTAATAAACTAAATTGTAAATCTATATATTACACAATAAATGAATTAAAAAAAAAAAAAAAAAAAAAAATTTATTGATTTATTGATTTATTGATTTATTGATTTATTGATTTATTGATTTATTGATTTATTGATTTATTGATTTATTGATTTATTGATTTATTGATTTATTGATTTATTGATTTATTGATTTATTGATTTATTGATTTATTGATTTATTGATTTATTGATTTATTGATTTATTGATTTATTGATTTATTGATTTATTGATTTATTGATTTATTGATTTATTGATTTATTGATTTATTGATTTATTGATTTATTGATTTATTGATTTATTGATTTATTGATTTATTGATTTATTGATTTATTGATTTATTGATTTATTGATTTATTGATTTATTGATTTATTGATTTATTGATTTATTGATTTATTGATTTATTGATTTATTGATTTATTGATTTATTGATTTATTGATTTATTGATTTATTGATTTATTGATTTATTGATTTATTGATTTATTGATTTATTGATTTATTGATTTATTGATTTATTGATTTATTGATTTATTGATTTATTGATTTATTGATTTATTGATTTATTGATTTATTGATTTATTGATTTATTGATTTATTGATTTATTGATTTATTGATTTATTGATTTATTGATTTATTGATTTATTGATTTATTGATTTATTGATTTATTGATTTATTGATTTATTGATTTATTGATTTATTGATTTATTGATTTATTGATTTATTGATTTATTGATTTATTGATTTATTGATTTATTGATTTATTGATTTATTGATTTATTGATTTATTGATTTATTGATTTATTGATTTATTGATTTATTGATTTATTGATTTATTGATTTATTGATTTATTGATTTATTGATTTATTGATTTATTGATTTATTGATTTATTGATTTATTGATTTATTGATTTATTGATTTATTGATTTATTGATTTATTGATTTATTGATTTATTGATTTATTGATTTATTGATTTATTGATTTATTGATTTATTGATTTATTGATTTATTGATTTATTGATTTATTGATTTATTGATTTATTGATTTATTGATTTATTGATTTATTGATTTATTGATTTATTGATTTATTGATTTATTGATTTATTGATTTATTGATTTATTGATTTATTGATTTATTGATTTATTGATTTATTGATTTATTGATTTATTGATTTATTGATTTATTGATTTATTGATTTATTGATTTATTGATTTATTGATTTATTGATTTATTGATTTATTGATTTATTGATTTATTGATTTATTGATTTATTGATTTATTGATTTATTGATTTATTGATTTATTGATTTATTGATTTATTGATTTATTGATTTATTGATTTATTGATTTATTGATTTATTGATTTATTGATTTATTGATTTATTGATTTATTGATTTATTGATTTATTGATTTATTGATTTATTGATTTATTGATTTATTGATTTATTGATTTATTGATTTATTGATTTATTGATTTATTGATTTATTGATTTATTGATTTATTGATTTATTGATTTATTGATTTATTGATTTATTGATTTATTGATTTATTGATTTATTGATTTATTGATTTATTGATTTATTGATTTATTGATTTATTGATTTATTGATTTATTGATTTATTGATTTATTGATTTATTGATTTATTGATTTATTGATTTATTGATTTATTGATTTATTGATTTATTGATTTATTGATTTATTGATTTATTGATTTATTGATTTATTGATTTATTGATTTATTGATTTATTGATTTATTGATTTATTGATTTATTGATTTATTGATTTATTGATTTATTGATTTATTGATTTATTGATTTATTGATTTATTGATTTATTGATTTATTGATTTATTGATTTATTGATTTATTGATTTATTGATTTATTGATTTATTGATTTATTGATTTATTGATTTATTGATTTATTGATTTATTGATTTATTGATTTATTGATTTATTGATTTATTGATTTATTGATTTATTGATTTATTGATTTATTGATTTATTGATTTATTGATTTATTGATTTATTGATTTATTGATTTATTGATTTATTGATTTATTGATTTATTGATTTATTGATTTATTGATTTATTGATTTATTGATTTATTGATTTATTGATTTATTGATTTATTGATTTATTGATTTATTGATTTATTGATTTATTGATTTATTGATTTATTGATTTATTGATTTATTGATTTATTGATTTATTGATTTATTGATTTATTGATTTATTGATTTATTGATTTATTGATTTATTGATTTATTGATTTATTGATTTATTGATTTATTGATTTATTGATTTATTGATTTATTGATTTATTGATTTATTGATTTATTGATTTATTGATTTATTGATTTATTGATTTATTGATTTATTGATTTATTGATTTATTGATTTATTGATTTATTGATTTATTGATTTATTGATTTATTGATTTATTGATTTATTGATTTATTGATTTATTGATTTATTGATTTATTGATTTATTGATTTATTGATTTATTGATTTATTGATTTATTGATTTATTGATTTATTGATTTATTGATTTATTGATTTATTGATTTATTGATTTATTGATTTATTGATTTATTGATTTATTGATTTATTGATTTATTGATTTATTGATTTATTGATTTATTGATTTATTGATTTATTGATTTATTGATTTATTGATTTATTGATTTATTGATTTATTGATTTATTGATTTATTGATTTATTGATTTATTGATTTATTGATTTATTGATTTATTGATTTATTGATTTATTGATTTATTGATTTATTGATTTATTGATTTATTGATTTATTGATTTATTGATTTATTGATTTATTGATTTATTGATTTATTGATTTATTGATTTATTGATTTATTGATTTATTGATTTATTGATTTATTGATTTATTGATTTATTGATTTATTGATTTATTGATTTATTGATTTATTGATTTATTGATTTATTGATTTATTGATTTATTGATTTATTGATTTATTGATTTATTGATTTATTGATTTATTGATTTATTGATTTATTGATTTATTGATTTATTGATTTATTGATTTATTGATTTATTGATTTATTGATTTATTGATTTATTGATTTATTGATTTATTGATTTATTGATTTATTGATTTATTGATTTATTGATTTATTGATTTATTGATTTATTGATTTATTGATTTATTGATTTATTGATTTATTGATTTATTGATTTATTGATTTATTGATTTATTGATTTATTGATTTATTGATTTATTGATTTATTGATTTATTGATTTATTGATTTATTGATTTATTGATTTATTGATTTATTGATTTATTGATTTATTGATTTATTGATTTATTGATTTATTGATTTATTGATTTATTGATTTATTGATTTATTGATTTATTGATTTATTGATTTATTGATTTATTGATTTATTGATTTATTGATTTATTGATTTATTGATTTATTGATTTATTGATTTATTGATTTATTGATTTATTGATTTATTGATTTATTGATTTATTGATTTATTGATTTATTGATTTATTGATTTATTGATTTATTGATTTATTGATTTATTGATTTATTGATTTATTGATTTATTGATTTATTGATTTATTGATTTATTGATTTATTGATTTATTGATTTATTGATTTATTGATTTATTGATTTATTGATTTATTGATTTATTGATTTATTGATTTATTGATTTATTGATTTATTGATTTATTGATTTATTGATTTATTGATTTATTGATTTATTGATTTATTGATTTATTGATTTATTGATTTATTGATTTATTGATTTATTGATTTATTGATTTATTGATTTATTGATTTATTGATTTATTGATTTATTGATTTATTGATTTATTGATTTATTGATTTATTGATTTATTGATTTATTGATTTATTGATTTATTGATTTATTGATTTATTGATTTATTGATTTATTGATTTATTGATTTATTGATTTATTGATTTATTGATTTATTGATTTATTGATTTATTGATTTATTGATTTATTGATTTATTGATTTATTGATTTATTGATTTATTGATTTATTGATTTATTGATTTATTGATTTATTGATTTATTGATTTATTGATTTATTGATTTATTGATTTATTGATTTATTGATTTATTGATTTATTGATTTATTGATTTATTGATTTATTGATTTATTGATTTATTGATTTATTGATTTATTGATTTATTGATTTATTGATTTATTGATTTATTGATTTATTGATTTATTGATTTATTGATTTATTGATTTATTGATTTATTGATTTATTGATTTATTGATTTATTGATTTATTGATTTATTGATTTATTGATTTATTGATTTATTGATTTATTGATTTATTGATTTATTGATTTATTGATTTATTGATTTATTGATTTATTGATTTATTGATTTATTGATTTATTGATTTATTGATTTATTGATTTATTGATTTATTGATTTATTGATTTATTGATTTATTGATTTATTGATTTATTGATTTATTGATTTATTGATTTATTGATTTATTGATTTATTGATTTATTGATTTATTGATTTATTGATTTATTGATTTATTGATTTATTGATTTATTGATTTATTGATTTATTGATTTATTGATTTATTGATTTATTGATTTATTGATTTATTGATTTATTGATTTATTGATTTATTGATTTATTGATTTATTGATTTATTGATTTATTGATTTATTGATTTATTGATTTATTGATTTATTGATTTATTGATTTATTGATTTATTGATTTATTGATTTATTGATTTATTGATTTATTGATTTATTGATTTATTGATTTATTGATTTATTGATTTATTGATTTATTGATTTATTGATTTATTGATTTATTGATTTATTGATTTATTGATTTATTGATTTATTGATTTATTGATTTATTGATTTATTGATTTATTGATTTATTGATTTATTGATTTATTGATTTATTGATTTATTGATTTATTGATTTATTGATTTATTGATTTATTGATTTATTGATTTATTGATTTATTGATTTATTGATTTATTGATTTATTGATTTATTGATTTATTGATTTATTGATTTATTGATTTATTGATTTATTGATTTATTGATTTATTGATTTATTGATTTATTGATTTATTGATTTATTGATTTATTGATTTATTGATTTATTGATTTATTGATTTATTGATTTATTGATTTATTGATTTATTGATTTATTGATTTATTGATTTATTGATTTATTGATTTATTGATTTATTGATTTATTGATTTATTGATTTATTGATTTATTGATTTATTGATTTATTGATTTATTGATTTATTGATTTATTGATTTATTGATTTATTGATTTATTGATTTATTGATTTATTGATTTATTGATTTATTGATTTATTGATTTATTGATTTATTGATTTATTGATTTATTGATTTATTGATTTATTGATTTATTGATTTATTGATTTATTGATTTATTGATTTATTGATTTATTGATTTATTGATTTATTGATTTATTGATTTATTGATTTATTGATTTATTGATTTATTGATTTATTGATTTATTGATTTATTGATTTATTGATTTATTGATTTATTGATTTATTGATTTATTGATTTATTGATTTATTGATTTATTGATTTATTGATTTATTGATTTATTGATTTATTGATTTATTGATTTATTGATTTATTGATTTATTGATTTATTGATTTATTGATTTATTGATTTATTGATTTATTGATTTATTGATTTATTGATTTATTGATTTATTGATTTATTGATTTATTGATTTATTGATTTATTGATTTATTGATTTATTGATTTATTGATTTATTGATTTATTGATTTATTGATTTATTGATTTATTGATTTATTGATTTATTGATTTATTGATTTATTGATTTATTGATTTATTGATTTATTGATTTATTGATTTATTGATTTATTGATTTATTGATTTATTGATTTATTGATTTATTGATTTATTGATTTATTGATTTATTGATTTATTGATTTATTGATTTATTGATTTATTGATTTATTGATTTATTGATTTATTGATTTATTGATTTATTGATTTATTGATTTATTGATTTATTGATTTATTGATTTATTGATTTATTGATTTATTGATTTATTGATTTATTGATTTATTGATTTATTGATTTATTGATTTATTGATTTATTGATTTATTGATTTATTGATTTATTGATTTATTGATTTATTGATTTATTGATTTATTGATTTATTGATTTATTGATTTATTGATTTATTGATTTATTGATTTATTGATTTATTGATTTATTGATTTATTGATTTATTGATTTATTGATTTATTGATTTATTGATTTATTGATTTATTGATTTATTGATTTATTGATTTATTGATTTATTGATTTATTGATTTATTGATTTATTGATTTATTGATTTATTGATTTATTGATTTATTGATTTATTGATTTATTGATTTATTGATTTATTGATTTATTGATTTATTGATTTATTGATTTATTGATTTATTGATTTATTGATTTATTGATTTATTGATTTATTGATTTATTGATTTATTGATTTATTGATTTATTGATTTATTGATTTATTGATTTATTGATTTATTGATTTATTGATTTATTGATTTATTGATTTATTGATTTATTGATTTATTGATTTATTGATTTATTGATTTATTGATTTATTGATTTATTGATTTATTGATTTATTGATTTATTGATTTATTGATTTATTGATTTATTGATTTATTGATTTATTGATTTATTGATTTATTGATTTATTGATTTATTGATTTATTGATTTATTGATTTATTGATTTATTGATTTATTGATTTATTGATTTATTGATTTATTGATTTATTGATTTATTGATTTATTGATTTATTGATTTATTGATTTATTGATTTATTGATTTATTGATTTATTGATTTATTGATTTATTGATTTATTGATTTATTGATTTATTGATTTATTGATTTATTGATTTATTGATTTATTGATTTATTGATTTATTGATTTATTGATTTATTGATTTATTGATTTATTGATTTATTGATTTATTGATTTATTGATTTATTGATTTATTGATTTATTGATTTATTGATTTATTGATTTATTGATTTATTGATTTATTGATTTATTGATTTATTGATTTATTGATTTATTGATTTATTGATTTATTGATTTATTGATTTATTGATTTATTGATTTATTGATTTATTGATTTATTGATTTATTGATTTATTGATTTATTGATTTATTGATTTATTGATTTATTGATTTATTGATTTATTGATTTATTGATTTATTGATTTATTGATTTATTGATTTATTGATTTATTGATTTATTGATTTATTGATTTATTGATTTATTGATTTATTGATTTATTGATTTATTGATTTATTGATTTATTGATTTATTGATTTATTGATTTATTGATTTATTGATTTATTGATTATGATTTATTGATTTATTGATTTATTGATTTATTGATTTATTGATTTATTGATTTATTGATTTATTGATTTATTGATTTATTGATTTATTGATTTATTGATTTATTGATTTATTGATTTATTGATTTATTGTATGTTTATTGATTTATTGATTTATTGATTTTGATGTGATTTATTGATTTATTGATTTATTGATTTATTGATTTATTGATTTATTGATTTATTGATTTATTGATTTATTGATTTATTGATTTATTGATTTATGTTATGATTTATTGATTTATTGATGTTATTGATTTATTGATTTTTGATTTATTGATTTATTGATTTATTGATTTATTGATTTATTGATTTATTGATTTATTGATTTATTGATTTATTGATTTATTGATTTATGATTTATTGATTTATTGATTTATTGATTTATTGATTTATTGATTTATTGATTTATTGATTTATTGATTTATTGATTTATTGATTTATTGATTTATTGATTTATTGATTTATTGATTTATTGATTTATTGATTTATTGATTTATTGATTTTATTGATTTATTGATTTTTGATTGATTTATTGATTTATTGATTTATTGATTTATTGATTTATTGATTTATTGATTTATTGATTTATTGATTTATTGATTTATTGATTTATTGATTTATTGATTTATTGATTTATTGATTTATTGATATCACAAACGATGAAAATCAATTCTATACCATAAACGGTTTCCAAGCGACCTTTTTGAATAGAGAAGGAAGAGGAGGAGGTGTCGCGATATACATCAGCGAAAACATACAATGCATAAACATACCAACATGCACACACTCCTTCGAATCAATACGTATTGATATAACAACAACAACAAACTCAACCATCACCGTCATCGCCGCTTACCGTCCGCCTAGTCAGAACATTAACATGTTTTTGCAAGAACTCGATCACAGCATTAGCAATGTACGCAAAAAACAGGAGATCATAATTGTTGGAGACATGAACATCGACATAAGTACGCAGAGCACAACAACAACAAAATACTTAGACTTGCTTTCGTCGTACGGACTGCACAGCATGGTGAACGAGAACACAAGAGAAGATGAGTACAACAACACGAGCACAACAATCGATCATTTGTTTGTTAGATGTAACAAAACAAGAACAAGCGCACATGCCGCTGTTATTACAACAACAATATCAGACCACTTCACAATATTTGGCTGCTTAGAAGAAGATAAGAAAACAAAACTAAAAAATAAACAAAGCATACAGGGTGTGGCAAAAGTTAGGATATGCAATGAAAAAGTTAAAAGTCTAATAAATGATACTGATTGGAACATTATTGCAAGTGAATCAAGTGGTACAAATGAACTATTCAATAACATATATAAAACATTTAGTGAAATATACAAAAAATCTGAAGAATCAAACAGAACAAAAATAAGAAAAAGAAATCAATACCAATGGCTCAGTGAAGATCTTCTAAAATGTTGTGATATTAGGGATAAACTACATAAAAAAATGGTTAAAAAATAAAAACAATGAATTAAATAAAAAAATCTATAAAACTTTTAGTAATAAGTTAAATAAAAAAATAATTAATGCAAGGAATGCATATAACTTCAAGCAATTCTTGGAAAACAGAAGTAATATCCGTGATACGTGGCAGTTAATAAACCAAATTACAGGGAAGAAAACTGAAAACATTGATGAAAACAATTAAAAGAAACTTTATATATGAAAATATGAGTGAAGTTGCAGAAAAATTTGCGCAACAATTCAACCAAAATGTTTTAAATACGGTTCACGCATGCGAAATACAAACAATCATAAATCCAACAATAAATGTTCAAAACACTATGTTCATAGACTTTACAAATGAGTTAGAAGTTTATAACATTCTAACATCATTAAATATCAGAAAGTGTGAAGGAATTGACGGTATAAGGTCTATAGACCTAAAAAACAGTGCAGATCGTCTTTCACCAATACTTACTATGCTAATTAATAATAGTATACGCGAATCAATTGTCCCAGATTTACTAAAAACATCTATAATACGTCCAATTCACAAAAATGGTAACAAATCTGAATACAACAATTATAGACCGATCGCTATATTATCAACAATTGAAAAAGTTCTGGAGGAGATAGTGGTAAGACGACTAAACAACTTTCTAAAAAAGTACAACATCATAAATAAAAGCCAGTATGGATTCCAAAAGGGAAAAAACATTAATCAATTACTTGGAAACTTCTCCAATCACATAAATCAAGAGCTAAGCAAACAAAATAATTGCCTTGTCCTTTTCATCGACTTTAGCAAAACATTTGATACATTGTCACACGCCAACCTACTAGACATATTGGAGAAAAGTGGAATTCGAGGACATAGTTTAAACTGGTTCAAAAACTACCTACAACATAGATCTTTTCGCGTAAAAATTGAGAACCAATTTAGCAGCAAAGTAGCATCAACATACGGTGTTCCTCAAGGCTCAAAATTAGGACCAATTCTTTACATCATATATGCTAACGACATGGTAAAGACACTAACCGACAGCACTGCATTCACGTATGCAGATGACACCGCCATAATTGTATCTCATAAATGCATACGCACTGCTGAACGAACAATGCAAAAAGAATTAGATACAATTACCAGATGGTGTCACGATAGCGGGTTAGTAATAAACGCAACAAAAACTAAAATAATGCATATAAGACCTCGGCATATACCACACGCGAACATCTCTCTTACGTTTCACAACACGGACTGTCTACACAAAACTTTTAACAATAGGGACAACTCAACTATTGAGGAATCTTGTACGACACAAATTGAGCTGGTGGAGACATACAAATACCTGGGAGTACATTTGGATATAAAATTCAAATGGAAAACACACATAGAAACTCTACACAAAAAGCTTCGTAAAACAGCCTATGCATTATACCACCTGAGCAACTGTTCTCCTTACTTCGTGCTAAAGCAGGCTTATTTTGCTCTAGCAGAATCATACTTGAGACACGGAATAACAGCTTGGGGCAACGCGGCATATTGCAGAACGCTCCAATTAGCCCAGGACAGACTCGTGAAGTTACTGAACAAAAATTATCAACGCACCAAAAACTACCTACAACAATCAGAATCAAATCCGAACAGTCACCAAATAATGAATATCGAAAATCAAACCAACAATGCGGACATAAGCGAACTATCAACATCACAGAATACAAACACACTTAAAAAATTATACAAAGATCTACAAATCCTCAACATCAAAGATTTATACAAAACAACAATATCAAAAGAATTCTTCAACAACACAAATTATCTACAACGAATAGATCACCAACAAAACACAAGGAGAAAAGCACAAGGACGATACATAATTCCAACGTACAAAAATGATTATGGGAAATATGCTCTTGCCGTCACAGTACCATCAACGCTGAACCAACTGCCGCTGAACATTCTGGATATTAGTAATCCAATAAGCAGAAATAAATCAATCAAAAAATATTTCTTGAATAAAACTTAGGTTTATATCCATTTAAAATTTTAATTTTGTTTTTCAATTTAAAAAATCAATGAATATTTATATAGCAAAAAGAATATATGTATATACAGTTAGTATTAATTTAGCCTGCAGACAAGCCACAATGGCTTCGCGGGTCTTGTAATAAACTAAATTGTAAATCTATATATTACACAATAAATGAATTAAAAAAAAAAAAAAAAAAAAAAAAAAAAATTATTGATTTATTGATTTATTGATTTATTGATTTATTGATTTATTGATTTATTGATTTATTGATTTATTGATTTATTGATTTATTGATTATTGATTTATTGATTTATTGATTTATTGATTTATTGATTTATTGATTTATTGATTTATTGATTTATTGATTTATTGATTTATTGATTTATTGATTTATTGATTTATTGATTTATTGATTTATTGATTTATTGATTTATTGATTTATTGATTTTATTGATTTATTGATTTATTGATTTATTGATTTATTGATTTATTGATTTATTGATTTATTGATTTATTGATTTATTGATTTATTGATTTATTGATTTATTGATTTATTGATTTATTGATTTATTGATTTATTGATTTATTGATTTATTGATTTATTGATTTATTGATTTATTGATTTATTGATTTATTGATTTATTGATTTATTGATTTATTGATTTATTGATTTATTGATTTATTGATTTATTGATTTATTGATTTATTGATTTATTGATTTATTGATTTATTGATTTATTGATTTATTGATTTATTGATTTATTGATTTATTGATTTATTGATTTATTGATTTATTGATTTATTGATTTATTGATTTATTGATTTATTGATTTATTGATTTATTGATTTATTGATTTATTGATTTATTGATTTATTGATTTATTGATTTATTGATTTATTGATTTATTGATTTATTGATTTATTGATTTATTGATTTATTGATTTATTGATTTATTGATTTATTGATTTATTGATTTATTGATTTATTGATTTATTGATTTATTGATTTATTGATTTATTGATTTATTGATTTATTGATTTATTGATTTATTGATTTATTGATTTATTGATTTATTGATTTATTGATTTATTGATTTATTGATTTATTGATTTATTGATTTATTGATTTATTGATTTATTGATTTATTGATTTATTGATTTATTGATTTATTGATTTATTGATTTATTGATTTATTGATTTATTGATTTATTGATTTATTGATTTATTGATTTATTGATTTATTGATTTATTGATTTATTGATTTATTGATTTATTGATTTATTGATTTATTGATTTATTGATTTATTGATTTATTGATTTATTGATTTATTGATTTATTGATTTATTGATTTATTGATTTATTGATTTATTGATTTATTGATTTATTGATTTATTGATTTATTGATTTATTGATTTATTGATTTATTGATTTATTGATTTATTGATTTATTGATTTATTGATTTATTGATTTATTGATTTATTGATTTATTGATTTATTGATTTATTGATTTATTGATTTATTGATTTATTGATTTATTGATTTATTGATTTATTGATTTATTGATTTATTGATTTATTGATTTATTGATTTATTGATTTATTGATTTATTGATTTATTGATTTATTGATTTATTGATTTATTGATTTATTGATTTATTGATTTATTGATTTATTGATTTATTGATTTATTGATTTATTGATTATTGATTTATTGATTTATTGATTTATTGATTTATTGATTTATTGATTTATTGATTTATTGATTTATTGATTTATTGATTTATTGATTTATTGATTTATTGATTTATTGATTTATTGATTTATTGATTTATTGATTTATTGATTTATTGATTTATTGATTTATTGATTTATTGATTTATTGATTTATTGATTTATTGATTTATTGATTTATTGATTTATTGTTTATTGATTTATTGATTTATTGATTTATTGATTTATTGATTTATTGATTTATTGATTTATTGATTTATTGATTTATTGATTTATTGATTTATTGATTTATTGATTTATTGATTTATTGATTTATTGATTTATTGATTTATTGATTTATTGATTTATTGATTTATTGATTTATTGATTTATTGATTTATTGATTTATTGATTTGATTTATTGATTTATTGATTTATTGATTTATTGATTTATTGATTATTGATTGATTTATTGATTTATTGATTTTTGATTATTGATTTATTGATTTATTGATTTATTGATTTATTGATTTATTGATTTATTGATTTATTGATTTATTGATTTATTGATTTATTGATTTATTGATTTATTGATTTATTGATTTATTGATTTATTGATTTATTGATTTATTGATTTATTGATTTATTGATTTATTGATTTATTGATTTATTGATTTATTGATTTATTGATTTATTGATTTATTGATTTATTGATTTATTGATTTATTGATTTATTGATTTATTGATTTATTGATTTATTGATTTATTGATTTATTGATTTATTGATTTATTGATTTATTGATTTATTGATTTATTGATTTATTGATTTATTGATTTATTGATTTATTGATTTATTGATTTATTGATTTATTGATTTATTGATTTATTGATTTATTGATTTATTGATTATTGATTTATTGATTTATTGATTTATTGATTTATTGATTTATTGATTTATTGATTTATTGATTTATTGATTTATTGATTTATTGATTTATTGATTTATTGATTTATTGATTTATTGATTTATTGATTTATTGATTTATTGATTTATTGATTTATTGATTTATTGATTTATTGATTTATTGATTTATTGATTTATTGATTTATTGATTTATTGATTTATTGATTTATTGATTTATTGATTTATTGATTTATTGATTTATTGATTTATTGATTTATTGATTTATTGATTTATTGATTTATTGATTTATTGATTTATTGATTTATTGATTTATTGATTTATTGATTTATTGATTTATTGATTTATTGATTTATTGATTTATTGATTTATTGATTTATTGATTTATTGATTTATTGATTTATTGATTTATTGATTTATTGATTTATTGATTTATTGATTTATTGATTTATTGATTTATTGATTTATTGATTTATTGATTTATTGATTTATTGATTTATTGATTTATTGATTTATTGATTTATTGATTTATTGATTTATTGATTTATTGATTTATTGATTTATTGATTTATTGATTTTATTGATTTATTGATTTATTGATTTATTGATTTATTGATTTATTGATTTATTGATTTATTGATTTATTGATTTATTGATTTATTGATTTATTGATTTATTGATTTATTGATTTATTGATTTATTGATTTATTGATTTATTGATTTATTGATTTATTGATTTATTGATTTATTGATTTATTGATTTATTGATTTATTGATTTATTGATTTATTGATTTATTGATTTATTGATTTATTGATTTATTGATTTATTGATTTATTGATTTATTGATTTATTGATTTATTGATTTATTGATTTATTGATTTATTGATTTATTGATTTATTGATTTATTGATTTATTGATTTATTGATTTATTGATTTATTGATTTATTGATTTATTGATTTATTGATTTATTGATTTATTGATTTATTGATTATTGATTTATTGATTTATTGATTTATTGATTTATTGATTTATTGATTTATTGATTTATTGATTTATTGATTTATTGATTTATTGATTTATTGATTTATTGATTTATTGATTTATTGATTTATTGATTTATTGATTTATTGATTTATTGATTTATTGATTTATTGATTTATTGATTTATTGATTTATTGATTTATTGATTTATTGATTTATTGATTATTGATTTATTGATTTATTGATTTATTGATTTTATTGATTTATTGATTTATTGATTTATTGATTTATTGATTTATTGATTTATTGATTTATTGATTTATTGATTTATTGATTTATTGATTTATTGATTTATTGATTTATTGATTTATTGATTTATTGATTTATTGATTTATTGATTTATTGATTTATTGATTTATTGATTTATTGATTTATTGATTTATTGATTTATTGATTTATTGATTTATTGATTTATTGATTTATTGATTTATTGATTTATTGATTTATTGATTTATTGATTTATTGATTTATTGATTTATTGATTTATTGATTTATTGATTTATTGATTTATTGATTATTGATTTATTGATTTATTGATTTATTGTTTATTGATTATTGATTTATTGATTTATTGATTTATTGATTTATTGATTTATTGATTTATTGATTTATTGATTTATTGATTTATTGATTTATTGATTTATTGATTTATTGATTTATTGATTTATTGATTTATTGATTTATTGATTTATTGATTTATTGATTTATTGATTTATTGATTTATTGATTTATTGATTTATTGATTATTGATTTATTGATTTATTGATTTATTGATTTATTGATTTATTGATTTATTGATTTATTGATTTATTGATTTATTGATTTATTGATTTATTGATTTATTGATTTATTGATTTATTGATTTATTGATTTATTGATTTATTGATTATTGATTTATTGATTTATTGATTTATTGATTTATTGATTTATTGATTTATTGATTTATTGATTTATTGATTTATTGATTTATTGATTTATTGATTTATTGATTTATTGATTTATTGATTTATTGATTTATTGATTTATTGATTTATTGATTTATTGATTTATTGATTTATTGATTTATTGATTTATTGATTTATTGATTTATTGATTTATTGATTTATTGATTTATTGATTTATTGATTTATTGATTTATTGATTTATTGATTTATTGATTTATTGATTTATTGATTTATTGATTTATTGATTTATTGATTTATTGATTTATTGATTTATTGATTTATTGATTTATTGATTTATTGATTTATTGATTTATTGATTTATTGATTTATTGATTTATTGATTTATTGATTTAATTGATTTATTGATTTATTGATTTATTGATTTATTGATTTATTGATTTATTGATTTATTGATTTATTGATTTATTGATTTATTGATTTATTGATTTATTGATTTATTGATTTATTGATTTATTGATTTATTGATTTATTGATTTATTGATTTATTGATTTATTGATTTATTGATTTATTGATTTATTGATTTATTGATTTATTGATTTATTGATTTATTGATTTATTTGATTTATTGATTTATTGATTTATTGATTTATTGATTTATTGATTTATTGATTTATTGATTTATTGATTTATTGATTTATTGATTTATTGATTTATTGATTTATTGATTTATTGATTTATTGATTTATTGATTTAATTGATTTATTGATTTATTGATTTATTGATTTATTGATTTATTGATTTATTGATTTATTGATTTATTGATTTATTGATTTATTGATTTATTGATTTATTGATTTATTGATTTATTGATTTATTGATTTATTGATTTATTGATTTATTGATTTATTGATTTATTGATTTATTGATTTATTGATTTATTGATTTATTGATTTATTGATTTATTGATTTATTGATTTATTGATTTATTGATTTATTGATTTATTGATTTATTGATTTATTGATTTATTGATTTATTGATTTATTGATTTATTGATTTATTGATTTATTGATTTATTGATTTATTGATTTATTGATTTATTGATTTATTGATTTATTGATTTATTGATTTATTGATTTATTGATTTATTGATTTATTGATTTATTGATTTATTGATTTATTGATTTATTGATTTATTGATTTATTGATTTATTGATTTATTGATTTATTGATTTATTGATTATTGATTTATTGATTTATTGATTTATTGATTTATTGATTTATTGATTTATTGATTTATTGATTTATTGATTTATTGATTTATTGATTTATTGATTTATTGATTTATTGATTTATTGATTTATTGATTTATTGATTTATTGATTTATTGATTTATTGATTTATTGATTTATTGATTTATTGATTTATTGATTTATTGATTTATTGATTTATTGATTTATTGATTTATTGATTTATTGATTTATTGATTTATTGATTATTGATTTATTGATTTATTGATTTATTGATTTATTGATTTATTGATTTATTGTTGTTTTTTGATTTATTGATTTATTGATTTATTGATTTATTGATTTATTGATTTATTGATTTATTGATTTATTGATTTATTGATTTATTGATTTATTGATTTATTGATTTATTGATTTATGATTTATTGATTTATTGATTTATTGATTTATGATTTATTGATTTATTGATTTATTGATTTATTGATTTATTGATTTATTGATTTATTGATTTATTGATTTATTGATTTATTGATTTATTGATTTATTGATTTATTGATTTATTGATTTATTGATTTATTGATTTATTGATTTATTGATTTATTGATTTATTGATTTATTGATTTATTGATTTATTGATTTATTGATTTATTGATTTATTGATTTATTGATTTATTGATTTATTGATTTATTGATTTATTGATTTATTGATTTATATTTATTGATTTATTGATTTATTGATTTATTGATTTATTGATTTATTGATTTATTGATTTATTGATTTATTGATTTATTGATTTATTGATTTATTGATTTATTGATTTATTGATTTATTGATTTATTGATTTATTGATTTATTGATTTATTGATTTATTGATTTATTGATTTATTGATTTATTGATTTATTGATTTATTGATTTATTGATTTATTGATTTTATTGATTTATTGATTTATTGATTTATTGATTTATTGATTTATTGATTTATTGATTTATTGATTTATTGATTTATTGATTTATTGATTTATTGATTTATTGATTTATTGATTTATTGATTTATTGATTTATTGATTTATTGATTTATTGATTTATTGATTTATTGATTATTGATTTATTGATTTATTGATTTATTGATTTATTGATTTATTGATTTATTGATTTATTGATTTATTGATTTATTGATTTATTGATTTATTGATTTATTGATTTATTGATTTATTGATTTATTGATTTATTGATTTATTGATTTATTGATTTATTGATTTTTATTGATTTATTGATTTATTGATTTATTGATTTATTGATTTATTGATTTATTGATTTATTGATTTATTGATTTATTGATTTATTGATTTATTGATTTATTGATTTATTGATTTATTGATTTATTGATTTATTGATTTATTGATTTATTGATTTATTGATTTATTGATTTATTGATTTATTGATTTATTGATTTATTGATTTATTGATTTATTGATTTATTGATTTATTGATTTATTGATTTTGATTATTGATTTATTGATTTATTGATTATGTTTATTGATTTATTGATTTATTGATTTATGATTTATTGATTTATTGATTTATTGATTTATTGATTTATTGATTTGATTTTGATTTATTGATTTATTGATTTATTGATTTATTGATTTATTGATTTATTGATTTATTGATTTATTGATTTATTGATTTATTGATTTATTGATTTATTGATTTATTGATTTATTGATTTATTGATTTATTGATTTATTGATTTATTGATTTATTGATTTATTGATTTATTGATTTATTGATTTATTGATTTATTGATTTATTGATTTATTGATTTATTGATTTATTGATTATTGATTTATTGATTTATTGATTTATTGATTTATTGATTTATTGATTTATTGATTTATTGATTTGATTTATTGATTTATTGATTTATTGATTTATTGATTTATGATTTATTGATTTATTGATTTATTGATTTATTGATTTTGATTTATTGATTTATTGATTTATTGATTTATTGATTTATTGATTTATTGATTTATTGATTTATTGATTTATTGATTTATTGATTTATTGATTTATTGATTTATTGATTTATTGATTTATTTGATTTATTGATTTATTGATTTATTGATTTATTGATTTATTGATTTATTGATTTATTGATTTATTGATTTATTGATTTATTGATTTATTGATTTATTGATTTATTGATTATTGATTTATTGATTTATTGATTTATTGATTTATTGATTTATTGATTTATTGATTTATTGATTTATTGATTTATTGATTTATTGATTTATTGATTTATTGATTATTGATTTATTGATTTATTGATTTATTGATTTATTGATTTATTGATTTATTGATTTATTGATTTATTGATTTATTGATTTATTGATTTATTGATTTATTGATTTATTGATTTATTGATTTATTGATTTATTGATTTATTGATTTATTGATTTATTGATTTATTGATTTATTGATTTATTGATTTATTGATTTATTGATTTTATTGATTTATTGATTTATTGATTTATTG
>CANDYM010000046.1:0-40522 GCA_947397865.1 Polietes domitor
AAGGTGTTATGCAAAATTTGAAGAAAATCAAGTACTATATGACGACCACAGAACAAAAACGCCGAATAAAATCGTACAGAGCAAAAACGACGCAAAAAATTTAACAGAGCAAAAATGCAGCAGAGCAGCGTACATGTGACACTCACACATGTATACATGCATGCTCTGTTGAAGATTTCAAGAGAATTGTCAATTGCGTGTGGGCTCTCTCTCTCTCTCGAGTCGTGATCGGTTGGCTCTGTTGTTATTTTCTTTTTTTGTTTTTAGTTGTCCAGCAAGTCGAAGTGAAAGAAATAATAAGAATGCTTTATTTTCCAAAATACAGGTTTAATATCAATATGTTCTTATTTCTAAAAACGAAAATATTTAGTAATTTTTGTTTGTACAAATAACTAGTAAATCAAAAAAAAAAAATTTTTTCAAATCCATGCTTTATGCAAGCAGAATTCTATTGGGGCCTAGAAATTCTTTTTTAGTTATCTTTTGTAGAAGGAAAAATTACTGCGTTATCAGGAGCAGAAATAATAGATTTCTAATTTGTGGTTTGTATGGGAGGTACCACGCCCACTTTTGCATTACCGCCCATTTTAGGCGCAACTACGCACATTGATGCTAGATGCACTTACACAAAATTTGAGCACTATACGTGTCATAGAACTGACACTATTCGATAATATGTTTTAACTTCGTATGGGAGGTGGTACGCCCACTATTCCAATACCGCCCATTTTTGGCACAGCTATGCACATTGATGCTAGATGCACTTACACAAAATTTCAGCACTCTAGGTGTCATAGAACTGACAATATTCAATAATAGGTTTTAACTTTGTATGGGAGGTGCCACGCCCCTTTGAGCAAAATTTGAGCAAAATTGTTGAGAAAAAAGCTTTCAAAAATTGATTTCAAATTTTGTGGCACACAAACATATATAGAAAGTAACCTTATATAAAGCATGGAAAAATGATGTAACTTCAAGTCACTTAAGCTTTTGTATGTATAAAAAGTATTATTTACTATAAAGTAAAAAATATTCTTGTTTTTCTTATAATTTCAAGGCTCATACGTTTTTGATATAACAAGTACAAGTAGAAAATATTAGCTTTAATTTAATTACTTAAATACTGGTGATATGAAGCTTTCATAAAGCATTGTTTTGTACTAAATTCATTAATCCATTTTTCCATTTAGGGCGTTTCTTATTTTAATAAAAAATTATAATAGTAAATATGAGAAAAAAAAAATAAAAACATAATTAAAAACATTTAGTACGATTTAGTGTAATTTAGGTAATCCAAACAAAAAAATTATTTCAATAGATTAATTTTGTTTTTTAATCTCTATAAAAAGTCAAGTTTTCGATAAAACTTAAAAAATTTGCAGCTTCACTTTTTATTCATTTTCGCGGTTAGCGGTTACGGGATCACTCCCATCACAAACAAAACCATAATCAATGTCTTCTTTGTTTTCATAATTTAAGTTTCCTTTCCAGCTCCTTAGAAGTTATAAAATCTGGGGTGTTCATTTCTTAAAACATTTTTTAGCATCATCTCATTTAAAAAGTATAACTCAAAATATTTTATTTCGGGCCATAGTTATAACAGTTGCGATAGATGCTTTAGTTTAATAGAAAAATATAAAAAAAAATTGAGATTGTACCGACTCCGAATGATAGGATTAATATCATAAAGGAAGCCAAAAAGTCCCGAGCCGAAGTTTATAGTTAAAGAAATTGAACACCCCAGATTTTATAACTTCTAGGAGCTGGAAAGGCTAATAGTAAATCGAAAAATAGATATTAACGGACAAAAAATAAATTGGTACACTATACGAAGAATTATTCAGGAAAAGAGTAATGTATTCCAATTAACTTTGTTTGATGGCAATGTAACGCAGGTAGTGAGTTTGGCAAAAAGAGGTGTACGTGAAGAAGATTTTGAAATGTTGGAGTTGGCTTGTCTGTATCCAGAGGGAAAAGCTATAACAAAAAGTAAATATTTAGATCTCCAACAGCTTATGTGCTTCATCCCTGTAGAATGCCGAACATTTTTTGAAAACTTAAATTATGAAAACAAAGAAGACATTGATTGATTGATGGGATTGATCCCGAAACCGCCTAACCGCGAAAATGAATAAAAAGTGAAGCTGCAAATTTTTTAAGTTTTATCGAAAACTTGACTTTTTATAGAGATTAAAAAAAAAAAAAACAAAATTAATCTATTGAAATAATTTTTTTGTTTGGATTACCTAAATTACACTAAATCGCACTAAGTGTTTTTAATTATGTTTTTAATTTTTTTTTCATATTTACTATTATAATTTTTTTATTAAAATAAGAAACGCTCTAAATGGAAAAATGGATTAATAAATTTAGTACAAAACAATGCTTTATGAAAGCTTCATATCACCAGTATTTAAGTAATTAAATTAAAGCTAATATTTTCTACTTGTACTTGTTATATCACAAACGTATGAGCCTTGAAATTTTCATTAATTCTTTTATTATAAGAAAAAAAAGAAATTTTTTTTACTTTATAGTATGTAATACTGTATACATACAAAAGCTTAAGTGACTTGAAGTTTACATCATTTTTATTTGTTACAAACAAAAATTACTAAATATTTCGTTTTTTAGAAATAAGATCATATTGATATTAAACCTGTATTTTGGAAAATAAAGCATTCTTATTATTTCTTTCACTTCGACTTGCTGGACAACTAAAAACAAAAAAAGAAAATAACAACAGAGCCAACCGATCACGACTCGAGAGAGAGAGAGAGAGAGAGAGCCCACACGCAATTGGCAATTCTCTTGAAATCTTCAACAGAGCACATGCATGATACATGTGTGAGTGTCACATGTACGCTGCTCTGCTGCATTTTTGCTCTGTTAAATTTTTTGCGTCGTTTTTGCTCTGTACGATTTTATTCGGCGTTTTTGTTCTGTGGTCGTCATATGTGCTTTATAGGGCGGAAAATTCAAATCGGGAGCTACATTTGTATGGGGGCTATATCTAAATCTGAATACCGATGGTCCTTAGCCAAAAAAAGTAACTTCTGCCAAATTTCATGATAATCGGATAGCAATTGGGACCTGTAGAGTGGGAACAAGCTTAGATGGTCAGCAGACGGACAGACGGACGGATAGACAGACATCGTTAAATCGACTCAGCTGGTGATTCTAAGCCGATCGGTATACTTAAAGGTGGGTCTAGCTCGATTATTTCTTGGTGTTACAAACATTTGGCGCGAAACTAACTTATAATACCCTAGCCCACGAAGTGGTGTAGAGTATAAAAATTTGGAAAAATCAATTTATGTTCCCAGTCTACATTGTCACACCAAATTGCATGACTGTAGCGGCAATACTTGTGTTGGTACTATTTTTATCTCCCTCACCCTTTATAAGTACAAATTTCGAAAAATGCATTTAGATTTGCGATTCTACGTTGTCAGAGGAATTTACAGACCAAATTTCAATACTTTAGTTGGTACTATTTTTATCCCTTTTTGTCTCGCTCACCCCTTAAACGAACAAAAAATGCATTTCTATTGTGCTTTTATATGATCAGATGAATTTACATACCGAATTTCACGATTCTAGCTGTAATACTTAAGTTGGAACCATTTGTATACCTTTTTGTCCCGCTCGTCCCTTTATAAGTACAAATTTCCATTTAGATTGCACTTCTAAGTTGTCAAAGATATTTGCACACCTATAGTTGCAATACTTAAATTAGTACCATTTTTATCCCTTTTTTTCCTCGCAATACTTAAAAGTACAAATTTTGAAAAATCCAATTTGAATGCGCTTATATAGGTCCGCCATCTAACGTTTTGTTTCAACTATTTAACCGTTGGACTATTATTTGTGGGGTGCCCGAGGCAGCCATTTGAATGAAATTATTTTCCATTATTAACCGGAATGATTGTACTTTCAACTAAAAAAATAAATTTGAAAAAATATTCAGTAGTTTTTTTATAGCATTTAAAAAAAAGTTATTTGGTCAGAGGAATTTAGATACCAAATTTAACGCTTCTAGCTGTAATACTTTAGTTGGTACCATGTTTAACCCTCTCACCCCTTATACGTACAAATTTGGAAAAATCCATTTATATTGCAATTGTACGTTGTCAGAGGAATGTAAATACCGATTTTCACGAATATAGCTGCAATACTTAAATAGGTACCATTTTTATCCCTTTTTGTCTCTTTCCTCCCTTAAAAGTACAATTTTCAAAAATCCCTGTTTGTAGCTCGTCTGTATTCTAGCTACTGTCGTTTAGTCAGGACGGAGGTTCGATGTTTATCCCTTTTTGTCCCAGTTGACCACCTAAAAGTACGAATTTCGTAAAACCCTTTCATAGTCGAAGTCTACGTCATATTTGTGAACTACCCTGAACATTTCATGACCGTGGCTTCAGCCCTTTGGTCTGGGGGCTGGTCAATGATAAGTCAGTCAGTAGCGTAACCCTTGGAATTAAAATTATTAAAATCATGATTATGTAAAACATACTGGGTTAATTAGTTTATTTTTGTATGTGTTCTATGGACTGTTTTCCATAAGCATGGCAGGGATTTACAACCGCGGTATAATCACATGCAAAATTTGTTGAATTTCGTAAGATTTCCTGATACTGGTGCCCAAGTACAATCAAAAATTTGGCCAAATCAATTTGATTTTAATATGGATGTAAGTGAATCTATTTCTGACCAGAGAGCCCCGAAAATCGAGTTGGTATCGTACATGGCTATCCGATTGAGGCTTCGATTCCTACCAGAGGCTCTAGTCCATCACTGCAATAACTAGCTACAACGGCCTTAGTCACTCAACACAATCTCTGAACCCAAAATTCAATTATAAATTTACTTAACCATAATAAATAAAAAGTGTATATCTGAGCACTTGAAACTAACCAAAATAAACACACTTTAAATAAATGAAAAACATCGGTTGTCTTACTTTGTATAAGATTATAAAATTCCCTAAAAACTAATTTCGTTAACATCTTCTTTTACGTTTCACTTTCAGACTAAAATCAACACCCGCATTTTGACTCTAGGCCAAGTGTTGATAGTAATGACGATGATGATGCTGAAATTGCTGGTGCTGATGCCGATGGTGGTGCTGCTGCTGCTGATGATGATGTTTGATAAAAGTTGACCTACCCAAAAACAATGCAAACCCAACTACGAAACCGAAACTCTTTTCAAATCAATTTCCAAATCATTCATCATCATACGTATAAAGAAATCTTGGTGCTCGATGCCTGGTGCTGTGCTGTGTTGTTTTGTTTGTTTTCTAATAGGATTATGCTTTCACCATTGTGTGTTATTGTTACGGTAACAAAAATGAAACAAAAAAAAAAAACAAAAAATATAAAGTAAATATTTGCTTCTTCTTGGGCTGTACGATTTAAATCCAGACATACAACAAAAGCGAAACAATTAATTGTAATTTTTTTCTTTGGTTATGGAATTTGATTCGATATTGCGAATTATCTGCCAACCGAAGAAAAAACCAAACAAACAAACAATGCAGACCACCTGTAACGATGCGGGTGGTGAAATAGTTTCGAAAGAAAAACCAGTAAGGAAAGGCTAAAGTCGGGCGGGGCCGACTCTATGATACACTCCACTTTCAATCCGAATACAATTCGGTGAAAAAGTGAAAACGGGAAGGTTTTTTTGTATCCTGTAAATGTATGTGTTTGACAAAAAATTTTATATCGGAAAGGACATTTGTATGAGGATATATTGAAACCTGGAACGAAATAGGTGAAATATAAAATGTATAGTTTGGCCAAAATCGGTTAAACTTATGGGAGCAACATTTGAATTTGGGCTATATTTAAATCTGAACCGATCTTACCCACTATCACCATAGTTTTGTTTAGTCAGATTATAAGATGTTGTGCGAAATTTAAAGAAAATCGAGCACAATATGTGGCTTTTAAAGCGGCAAAAGTAAAATCGGAAGCGACATTTGTATGGGGGCTATATCTAAATCTGAACCGATCTTACCCAATTTCAGCATAGTGTTTCTAGTTGGATTATAAGACGTTGTCCCAAATTTAAAGAAAATCGTGTACAATATATGATTTTTAGAGCGCAAAATTCAAATCGGGAGCGACATTTGTATGGGGCCTATATCTAAATCTGAACCGATCTAGCCCGCTTTAGCCACAGGTGTTTCTAGTTAGATTATAAGATGTTGTGCCAAATTTAAAGAAAATCGATTAGAATATGTGGCATTTAAAGCGGAAAAAGTCAAATCGGGAGCGACATTTATATGGGGGATATATCTAAATCTGAACCGATCTTACCCAATTTCTGCATAGGTGTTTCTAGTAAGATTATAAGATGTTGTGCCAAATTTAAAGAAAATCGAGTACAATATGTGGTTTCTACAGAAGAAAAAGTCAAATCGGGAACGACATTTGTATGGGGGCTATATCTAAATCTGAACCGATTTGACCTATATTCACCATAGATGTTCTTAGTTTAAATATAAGATGTTTTGCCAAATCTGAAGACAATCTGATACAATATGTGGTTTCTAGAGCGGAAAAAGTCAAATCGGGAGCGAAATTTGTATGGGAGCTATATATAAATCTGAACCGATCTGTCCGATATTCACCATGGGAGTTTCTAGTGGGAATATAAGATGTTTTACCAAATCTGAAGACAATCTGATACAATATGTGGTTTCTAGAGCGGAAAATGTTAAATCGGGAGCGAAATTTGTATGGGAGCTATATATAAATCTGAACCGATCTGACCGATATTCACCATGGGTGTTTCTAGTGGAAATATAAGATGTTTTACCAAATCTGAAGACAATCTGATACATTATGTGGTCTCTAGAGCGGAAAAAGTCAAATCGGGAGAGAAATTTGTATGGGAGCTATATATAAATCTGAACCGATCTAACACATTTTTACCACAGGTGTTTCTAGTTACAATATAAGATGTTTTGCCAATTTTAAAGAAAATCTGTTGTAATATGTGGTATCTAGAGTGAAAAGAGTCAAATCGGGAGTGAAATTCGTATGGGGGCTATATCTAAATCTGAACCGATTTTCTTCAAATTAAATAGCGTTCGTCCTTATCCCGAAAAACATAGTTGTGCAAAGTTTCATTTGGTTCTGTCAACAATTGCGACCTGTATCGTGATTACAAGAATAGATGGACGGACGGACGGACGGACGGACGGACAGACAGACGGACATTGCTAAATCGACTCAGAAAGTGATTCTAAGACGATCGGTATAATTAACAATGGGTCTATCTCGTTTCCTTTTGGGTGTTACAAACAAATGCACAAAGACATAATACTCTCGTGGAGTGTATAATGAAACACACTTGGCGAATATGTTGCGAAAAGCGGGGTAGTATTTTAAATATTTAATTACTTTGCATGTGGATTAGTTTGAAATACGTGTGAGTGTGTATGTATATGTGTTTGCTTGGCTCCTGAAATATTCGATGATTTATTCATAATTTGTTAAATCATCTTCTGCGAATCGGATATGTGGTCGTATGTATATGCAGAGAATATCAAAAGACTTAAGACACAAACTTTTTGCTAGTGAATTATTGAGAGAGCAGAAGCCAATGGCATCTAGTCGATTCATAAGATAAATAACAAACTTTTACTGGTGATACGATAACAGTTACGTTCGATCGTAAAAGGGGTTGTATTGAAGAAATTTATATTTCAGACAAAGGATAACATTTCCGGGCTCGTCGCGAAACTTTAATATATTTTAGTCTATGGCGGTAACGACAATACGAGCGTAGATGAGCAAATCTGTACTTCTACAGTCCTGGAAGTTTATAAAATAATACAAGTATCGCAATTAGGAGTCAAACATTTCATAATTTTGGTTAAAGGATTTATAAAATTCGGAACAGTTCAACTTAACGCCTTTTTACGTGTTCTATTTTTAATTTTAGATTATTTAATTGACAATTATATCGATCAAGCGGGCGAGGCCATTATTGACAAAGATTTGGCTGACTCGTGACCTCAAAGAAAGAATACCTCTTCATATTTCCACGTCTAGACATTAGGCGACCCCGAAAACGCACCCATTAAAACAAACACACACACACATCGTGAATCTACGTTCACTAATTCCAATTCAATAATTCGCTGCAATAAAACTCGATGGTCATGGTTCTGTGTTGCTTACCAATCATAGTGACCGTGTTATCCGTCGACGAGATTTGCCCTCCGGTGATCTTGAAATACTAACTCGCCGTTGTACAAGGACTCCCAATGCCTCAGAAAAGCAGTTTCTTTTTACTTGTCGCGTCTCTCATGGGATAATACCCTGATAAATTATTGCGCAAAAATTAGACTTGGATTTCTTAACACTATCCTTTCGAGTTCGTCAACAACAATGTGAGCATCCAGCATTAGGGTGTGTTGATTTTAGACAAATTTTGATTTTTATTGAACGAGTGCTACTAAACCACTTGCTATACTTGAAAGAAACATTTGTAGCTTTCATAATTACCTTAAATTAATTAGTCGCATTAATCGGGCTTATTAAAAAATAATAAGGGATAATAATTTTCGTCAAAATATACAATTTGATTTTTTGACACTTTTCCCCCTAAACAAACATTCTGTTCTTAATTTTTATACCCTACACCACTTCGTGGTCTAGGGTATTATAAGTTAGTTTCGCGCCAAATGTTTGTAACACCAAGAAATAATCGAGCTAGACCCACCTTTAAGTATACCGATCGGCTTAGAATCACCAGCTGAGTCGATTTAACGATGTCTGTCTGTCCGTCCGTCCGTCCGTCCGTCCGTCCGTCTGCTGTCCATCTAAGCTTGTTCGTACTCTACAGGTCGCAATTGTTGTCCGATTGTCATGAAACTTGGCAGAAGTTATTTTTTCTGGCCAAGGACCATCGGTATTGAATTTGGAGGAAATCGGTTCAGATTTAGATATAGCCCCCATACAAATGTCGCTCCCGATTTGACATTTTCCGCTCTAGAAACGACATATTGTACCCGATTTTCTTTAAATTTGGCAGAACATCTTATAATCCAACTAGAAACATGTATGCAAAAATTGGCTAAGATCGGTTCAGATTTAGATATAGCCCCCATACAAATGTCGCTCCCGATTTGACATTTTCCGCTCTAGACACGACATATTGTACCCGATTTTCTTTAAATTTGGCAGAACATCTTATAATCCAACTAGAAACATGTATGCGAAAATTGTGTAAGATCGGTTCAGATTTAGATATAGCCCCCATACAAATGTCGCTCCCGATTTGACATTTTCCGCTCTAGAAACGACATATTGTACCCGATTTTCTTTAAATTTTGCAGAACATCTTATAATCGGACTAGAAACACGTATGCAAAAATTGTGTAAGATCGGTTCAGATTTAGATATAGCCTCCATACAAATGTCGCTCCCGATTTGACATTTTCCGCTCTAGAAACGGCATTTTTAACCCGATTTTCTTTAAATTTTGCAGAACATCTTATAATGCAACTAGAAACACGGATGCAAAAATTGGGTAAGATCGGTTCAGAGTTAGGTATAGCCCCCATACAAATGTCGCTCCCGATTTCACTTTTTCCGCTTTAGAAACCACATATTGTACCCGATTTTCTTTAAAATTGGCACAACATTTTATAATCGAACTAGAAACACCTATGCTGAAGGTGGGTATGATCGGTTCAGATTTAGATATAGCCCCCATACAAATGTCGCTCCCGATTTGACATTTTCCGCTCTAGAAACGGCATTTTGTACCCGATTTTCTTTAAATTTTGCAGAACATCTTATAATGCAACTAGAAACACGGATGCAAAAATTGGGTAAGATCGGTTCAGAGTTAGGTATAGCCCCCATACAAATGTCGCTCCCGATTTCACTTTTTCCGCTTTAGAAACCACATATTGTACCCGATTTTCTTTAAAATTGGCACAACATTTTATAATCGAACTAGAAACACCTATGCTGAAAGTGGGTGTGAACCGTTCAGATTTAGATATAGCCCCATACAAATGTCGCCCCCGGTTTGACTTTTTCTGCACTAAAATCCACATATTGTACATATTTTCTTTAAAATTGGCACAACATCTTATAATCCAACTAAAAAACCAATGGTGAAAGTGGGTAAGATCGGTTCAGATTTAGATATAGCCCTCATACAAATGTTGATCTCGAATGTTTAACCGATTTTGGCCAAATTTTACATATTATATTTCACCAATAAACAGACATGGTGAAAGCGGGTCACATCGTTCCAGGTTTCAATATACCCCCATACAAATGTCCTTTCCGATTTAACATTTTTTGTCAAACACATACATTTACAGAATGCAAAAATCCTTCCGATTTCACTTTTTTACCGAATTGAATTGCAATGAGAATTGTTTGGGTGATGCCCATATGTCCATACTTTGGTATAACTTTCGTATACTACTGTATAATTTGTATTTGTCTGTCGGACAATTGAATCAATTACTATATTCGTTAAATTTGACTAAAGATGAATTTATAGCATATAAATTATATGAATATAATTTATATAATTTGTATGAACTACATAAAATTGCTCCCATCAAATACCTGGGTTTAGTAATCAAAGCGAGGTACATACGCAGGGAGTGGTGTAGGGTATTATATAGTCGGCCCCGCCCGACTTTAGCCTTTCCTTACTTGTTTTGCAATTAAAAGTAAACGCATCCGGCTATTTCTATAGAAAACAACAAGTAAGGAAAGGCAAAAGTCGGACAAGGCCGTCTAAATGAACTCCTCCACTTTCTACCCCAATATATATAAATCTGAACCGATTTGGAAATTATATGTGGGCCGCAAAACTCATATTTGCGGCCTGTACTTTGCCCATTGAAAAAGAGATTCTAAGTCGATAGGTGTAGTAAACACTGGATCTTTCTCACTTCCTTTTTGGATGTTGCAAAGAAATGCAGAAAGGCATTATACTCAATTAAAATCGAAGTGGATTTATTATTTTATTTTTATTTTAGGTTTGTCAAATAATATACTGTTTTAATTAAATTCATTCTTATAATCCACTAGCTGAAGCGCTTCGCCAGTCAAAAAAAAAAACGAAAATATAATGTCAAATAAAAGAGGAAAATATTTGTTAAATATACTTCAAATTTCATACATATAGCTGTATTTGTTTAGTATTAACAACTATTTAAAGTTTTCCTCCTTAAAAAATTATTTTTTAAAGGAGAAAACTTGAAAAATTATTAAAATGTTATCCTTTGAAACTATATAGTCCTTTTAAAGGGCAACAGGATGAGAAACTGAAAACGCCAACTATTTTTATTTTACTTCACTTTCTTCCGGTTCAATTGAAATATGGACTGTCGGACTGTGTAATCAAGGTACGTTCCTGAGATACTAAAGAAATGGTGATGCTCCATTGAAAACAAGTAAGGAAAGGCTAAAGTCGGGCGGGGCCGACTATATAATACCCTACACCACTCCCTGCGTATGTACCTCGCTTTGATTACTAAACCCAGGTATTTCATGGGAGCAATTTTATGTAGTTCATACAAATTACATAAATTATATTCATATAATTTGTATGAAGGCTCTATCTAAATCTGAACCTATCTTACCCACTTTCACCATAGATGTTTCTAGTTCAATTATAAGATGTTGTGCCAATTTTAAAGAAAAACGGGTACAATGTGTAGATTTTAGAGCGGAAAAAGTCAAATCGGAAGCGACATTTGTCTTGGGGCTATATCTAAATCTGATCCGATCACACCCACTTTCAGCATAGGTGTTTATAGTTCAATTATAAAATGTTGTGCCAATTTTAGAGAAAATCGGGTACAATATGTGGTTTCTAAAGCGGAAAAAGTGAATTCGGGAGCGACATTTGTATGGGGGCTATATCTAAATCTGAACCGATCTTACCCAATTTTTGCAGACGTATTTCTAGTTGCATTATAAGATGTTCTGCAAAATTTAAAGAAAATCGGGTACAAAATGCCGTTTCTAGAGCGGAAAATGTCAAATCGGGAGCGACATTTGTATGGGGGCTATATCTAAATCTGAACCGATCATACCCACTTTCAGTATAGGTATTTCTAGTTCGGTTATAAAATGTTGTGCCAATTTTAAAGAAAATCGGGTACAATATGTGGTTTCTAAAGCGGAAAATGTCAAATCGGGAGCGACATTTGTATGGGGGCTATATCTAAATCTGAACCGATCTTACCCAATTTTTGCATACGTGTTTCTAGTTGGATTATAAGATGTTCTGTCAAATTTAAATAAAATCGGGTACAATATGTCGTTTCTAGAGCGGAAAATGTCAAATCGGGAGCGACATTTGTATGGGGGCTGTATCTAAATCTGAACCGATCTTACCCAATTTTTGCATACGTGTTTCTAGTTGGATTATAAGATGCTGTGCCAAGTTTAAAGAAAATCGGGTACAATATGTGGTTTCTAAAGCGGAAAAAGTGAAATAGGGAGCGACATTTGTATGGGGGCTATATCTAAATCTGAACCGATCTTACCCAATTTTTGCATAGGTGTTTCTAGTTGGATTATAAGATGTTGTGCAAAATTTAAAGAAAGTCGGGTACTATATGTGCTTTATAGGGCGGAAAAAGTCAAATCGGGAGCGACATTTGTATGGGGGCTATATCTAAATCTGAACCGATTTCCTCCAAATTCAATACCGATGGTCCTTGGCCAGAAAAAATAACTTCTGCCAAGTTTCATGACAATCGGACAACAATTGCGACCTGTAGAGTGCGAACAAGCTTAGATGGACAGCAGACGGACAGACGGACAGACGGACGGACGGACGGACGGACGGACGGACAGACAGACATCGTTAAATCGACTCAGCTGGTGATTCTAAGCCGATCGGTATACTTAAAGGTGGGTCTAGCTCGATTATTTATTGGTGTTACAAACATTTGGGGCGAAACTAACTTATAATACCCTAGCCCACGAAGTGGTGTAGGGTATAAAAATCATGGGATCTCACACGAAGAAGCCGTAAGACAGTATTTTCCAGAAAAAATATAATTTTGCACATAAGATAATACTGGACACTCCCGACCGTGAAAACTCAAAAGAACATAGGTGTTCTAATTTTTTTACAAAACAAAATCTTTGTTACGATTGTCTTGTAGAGGATATTTCGATATTCAACGATGTTTGCTTAGGGGAAATTTTGCATAAACAACATCTTTCTACTCTACAATATCGCACCTTCACCACCAATCAACTAATACAAGTCGTGAAGCGTCATTGAGGCCATTTTTTACAAAACAATACCAACGAATGCCAAATCATCTTGTGAACTGCAACAACAAAATACGACAACAAAAACTAAATTTAATTGTTGTTATAAACAAATAAATTAACAAGCATTAATAATTTAGAAAAAACTCTTAAAATCGGTTTTCAAATAAAAACCAGATTAAGAAAATCACGATTTTTATTTCGGCCACCAGACCAGCCAGACCACAAAAAAAGGTTGCGTGGGAATATATTTTGCGTGCCAATTGAAAGATTTTCGACTTTTTCCCCTCCTGACGAACACAACAAACTAGTGTTGCTGTTTAGCACCACCGCGTTGCCGCCATCACAAGATTATATGATCTTGTTGTTGTGAAACCTACAAATTTACAGGTAGATATCGCGCTTGAAAGATCAAAAGTATATAAATTTGCCAAAAACTAAATAAAGCAGCATAAAAAGAAAAGATTATGATATCAAACAAATAAAAAAACAAAATCTTATTTCTAAGAGTTAAAACTGTAATAAATTGACAAAAAACACGACTCGCCATGAAATATCATCATTTCGGCGGAAGGTTTGCGAGTGTGCGGCTGAAACGAAAAGTTAAATGAAATCAAAATTTAAACAGAAATAGCCGAAAATGGCAGAAGGAGGTGGGTTCGAAAAGTGCAAGTTTAACGTCTAAGATGGATGCTAGATATGTATACACAATTTAGAGGTGATTTATGAAATAGATCAGTTGTATAGATAATACTGAAACAAATAATGAATCGATAGTTTTACATATAAATTCTGAAATCAACCTCTGCTTTCGTGCAAATATGTTCAGCTTAGTACCCTGATCCTCAAGCAGTATTGGAAAATTCAAATATTTAGTTCCTTGTCACATATACACCTATTTCAATTGTAATTCAAAAGACATCACTTGAAATTCAAAAGACACCTGTTGTAATTCAAAAATTCCATTTGAAACTCAAAAAATATCACTTGAAATTCAAAAATTCCATTTGAAATTCAAAAATGTCAATTGATTCGTCACTTGTAATTCAAAGGACAACAATTCAAAAGTCCTCATTTGCAATTCAAAAGACATCATTTGAAATTCAAAAGACATCATTTGAAATTGAAAAGTTTTCATTTGAAATTCAAAAATTATTCCATTTGCAATTCAAAAAGGGTAAAGAAAATTATTTAAGCAAAATATACATTAGGTTGGATAGCATTCACGTCGCCCTCCTCTGTAGCTCCAAGGAGGATCTTGGAGCACCTGACCATATATGGGAGTTGTACTCCATCTTAGGTCTGATGTACGTAGTATAGATATTGTGAATATCGGAGGGAGTGAAGTATTTCTTACACCGCTTTAAAAAGCCTAGACATTTGAATGCTTAATTTGACACATCGAATACATCTTTCGTCCAACGAACATAGCAATATATCTTCATGCCCAGAACATCAAGAGTGTCCGATTGCTAAATACCCATACTGTTCATAGGAATCGACAACACAGTTGGATCAGTGAATCGCAGTGAATTAATGTCTGTTCTATTCACCCGACCCCACAAGAAAATGGCCAGTAAATCCTGACTGAGTGACTCATCCCTAAATCGCCTGTTGTCCTAATTTCATGAAGACTTAGTCTATGATCGTGTGAATGACAGAGGTTACTCCCATCTGCAAATTCAAAGTCCAATCCAATATGTCGTCGAAGAAATGGTGCATTTTTTAAACGCAAATTCGGCAAGTGAGTTGTGCTTCTCCTGCGTTTGTGAGAATAATTTCCTTATAGAGGGTTTGATGCTGAAAAGTCACTTGAAAAGACTTTTGACATGGTCGAAATCATGATCGTGGTCTACAGCCAAGAAATAAATGCCACCATGCCATTTGTAAATAAATTTGTATTCTATTAAATATAGATGCAAATTGGTATTGAGCCAGGACAATATCCCAGTTCATTTATAACAAGTAAGGAAAGGCTAAAGTCGGGCGGGGCCGACTATATAATACCCTACACCACTCCCTGCGTATATAACTCGCTTTGATAACTAGACCCAGGTATTTCATGGGAGCAATTTTATGTAGTTCATATAAATTATACAGTTACTATAAATTCATCTTTAGTCAAAGCTAATTAATATGGTAAATAATAAAGAAATTGATCCAATTTTCCAGCAGATATTCCGAGTAAAGTAAATATAAAATGATCTGGAAAAATTGATCAACACCGAATGATAAATACAGATAATACAGCGGTAATAGGCTAAAGACGGACGGAGCCACTATATGATACACCCCACTTTCTATCTCATTACAATTCAATTCGGTAAAACAATGAAATCGGGAAGGAATTTTTAATCATGTAAATGTATGTGTTTGACAAAAAAATTTAAATCGGAAAGAAAATTTGTATGGGGGTATATTGATACCTGGAATGTTGTGACCAGCTTTCACCATGTATGTTTATTGGTGAAATATAATATGCAAAGTTTGGCCGAAATCGGTTAAACACTCGGGAGCGAAATTTGTATTGGGGCTATATCTAAATCTGAACCGATCTTACCCTCTTTCACCATAGGTGTTTCTAGTTAGATTATAAAATGTTGTGCCAATTTTAAAGAAAATCGGGTACAATTTGTGGATTTTAGAGCGGAAAAAGTCAAATCGGGAGCGACATTTGTATGGGGACTATATCTAAATCTGAACCGATCTTACACACTTTCACCATAGGTGTTTCTAGTTCGATTATAAAATTGTGTGCCAATTTTAAAGAAAATCGGGTACAATATGTGGATTTTAGAGTGGAAAAAGTCAAATCGGTAGCAACATTTGTATGGGGGCTATATCTAAATCTGAACCGATCTTACACACTTTCACCATAGGTGTTTCTAGTTCGATTATAAAATTGTGTGCCAATTTTAAAGAAAATCGGGTACAATATGTGGATTTTAGAGTGGAAAAAGTCAAATCGGTAGCGACATTTGTATGGGGGCTATATCTAAATCTGAACCGATCTTACACACTTTCACCATAGGTGTTTCTAGTTCGATTATAAAATTGTGTGCCAATTTTAAAGAAAATCGGGTACAATATGTGGATTTTAGAGCGGAGAAAGTCAAATGGGGAGCGACGTTTGTATGGGGGCTATATCTAAATTTGAACCGATCTAACCCGCTTTCGTCACAGGTATTTCTAGTTAGATTATAAGGGGTTATGCAATATTTTAAGAAAATCGAGTACTATATGTGCTTTATAGGGCTGAAAAAGTCAAATCGGGAGCGACATTTGTATGGGGGCTATATCTAAATCTGAGCCGATTTCCTCCAAATTCAATACCGATCGCCTTGGCCAAAAAAAGTAACTTCTGCAAAAATTCGTGATAATCAGACCACCATTGCGACATGTAGAGTGCGAACAAGCTTAGATGGACAGCAGACGGACAGACAGACATCGTTAAATCGACTCAGCTGGTAATTCTAAGCTGATCGGTATACTTAAAGGTGGGTTTAGCTCGATTATTTCATGGTGTTACAAACATTTGGAGGAAAACTAACTTATAATACCCTAGTCCACGAAGTGGTGTAGGGTATAAAATTTTTTTCGTGCCAAAAATGCCAATTTTTTTTTTTTGAAAAAAAAAATCAATTTTTTCTCAGATCTTTGGTGATTGTTCCTAAATAAATTTTTCTACGTGATAGTTAAATTCGCAACATCTGTAGTCGTCATAATTGCCTTAAATCGCTCATAAAAGTAGCAACATCTTTTTGAGAATTTAGAAACACTTTTAATTAAATTTTATTCCAATAATATGATACAATTATTATTACTTTGTATACACTCCACGAGAGTATTATGTCTTTGTGCATTTGTTTGTAACACCCAAAAGGAAGGGAGATAGACACATTGTTAATTATACCGATCGACTTAGAATCACTTTTTGAATCGATTTAGCAATGTCCGTCTGTCTGTCTGTCCGTCCGTCCATCTATTTTTGTAATCACGATCGCAATTGTAGACAGAACCAAATGGAACTTTGCACAACGAAGTATTTCGGGATAAGGACGAACGCTATTTAATTTGAAGAAAATCTGTTCAGATTTAGATATAGCCCCCATAAGAATTTCACTCGATTTGACTCTTTTCACTCTAGATACCACATATTACAACAGATTTTCTTTAAAATTGGCAAAACATCTTATATTTCAACTAGAAACACCTGTGGTAAAAATGTATTAGATCGGTTCAGATTTATATACAGCTCCCATACAATTTTCGCTCCCGATTTGACTTTTTCCACTCTAGAAACCACATATTTCACTTTATTTGCTTCAAATTACCTTGCATTACCTTATAATTCTACTAGAAACATCTGTGTTGAAAATGGATTAAATCGGTTCAGATTTAGATATACCCCCATACAAATTTCGCTCCTGATTTGATTTTTCCGCTCTAGAAACCACATATTGTATCAGATTGTCTTCAGATTTGGCAAATCATCTTATAATTCCACTAGAAACAACCATGGTGAATATAGGTCAGATCGGTTCTGATTTATATATAGCTCCCATACAAATTTCGCTCCCGATTTAACTTTTTCCGCTCTAGAAACCACATATTGTATCAGATTGTCTTCAGATTTGGCAAAACAACTTATATTTAAACTAGCAACACCTATGGTGAAAATAGATCAGATCGGATCAGATTTATATATAGCTCCCATTAAAATTTCGCTCCCGATTTGACTTGTTCTGCTCTAGATACCACATATTTTAACAGATCCTCTTCAACTTTGGCGAAATATCTTATATTGGTTCTATAAATAGCCGTGGTGCAAATGGGTCAGATCGGTTCAGATTTACATATAGCTGCAATATACATATCGCTCCCAGATTGACTTTCTCCGCCCCAGAAACCACGAATTTTCACCGAATTTCTTCAAACTGAGCATAACACGTTATATTTGAACTGGAAGAACTTATTTTTAAAGTAAGTCTCTTTATTCCATGTTTGGATATAGCCCCGATACAAATAATCTTCTCGATTTCACAAATTGGACCAGGTCATATTAGCCTATGATAAGGAAACATACAAAAATTCTTCCCGTTTTCACTTTGTTACCGTGTTGAATTGTATTCGTATAGAAAGTGGAGTGTATCATAGAGTCGGCCCCGCCCGACTTTAGCCTTTCCTTACTTGTTTATTCCTGATTATGATAAAATTATTATTAATTTTTTATTCCTCCTGTTACGAGTTATAGTTTATGTAAATTCATAATTATTTTTTATATACATACATGGATATTTAGATGTTATGTTAATGTTGCCAATTTTGGCTCTATAAAGCTTATAAGGCCGCTGGGGCTTCGTAGATATATTGTACAAATCCATGAAGTGGGTGTAATTTACCTTATATTTCCAAAATGAGAGCACAAATGTTAAAGATATCATTACGAAAATTGGAATTTTAGTAAAAAAATTAAAAAAAAAATAATCATAAAAAAATTATGTAACATCGTTTTCGTGTTTGAAAAAACATATCTGCAAAATGTCATAATAGCCATTCGGCAAAATTTTTAACACATTATTAAATCTCTATAAACCATATATAAATTTAGATTTTAGTCTTATTTTCTACATCACCTAGGAATTTGGTATGATTTATTGATGGAACTGATTTGGCTCCAATACATAAGCTTGATTGCAGATTTGACGTTCCCTTTGCTGTTACCTACTGATATTCCCAAACCACTGCTCTCTGCTAATTTTGCATAATAGATACCGCAAAGAATTGCCTTCCATTGGTATACCCTCCTCTTAATTGTTACTCTTTTCTAAGAATTGACACAATAAAATTATTGCAAAATTTCAGAAATTTTTAAAACACAAAAAGAACGTTTCGTTTGTTTTTTGTTTCGTTGGCAATGAGTTTTATGGAGGATTATTGTGAATTCTTGCTAAGAATGTTTGCACCTCTTAACAGGTTCACACGCTTGAACAGTGAGCGTTTTTGTTTTATTGCCTTCCACCCGATGGGAATTCATTCATAACAATCAGACCAGTTCGGTCTGAGCATTGTGTCCGCAAAAAACATATGCGGATTGCTGTAGACGAATTGAGATGGAGATGGCAAAAGGAAAGGATGAATCTGACATAACAGGACTAGGTCGAGGCAACAGAGACGTAGCTAAGGCCACTGTTTGCGACATTATGCACAATCTATCCCCGCAAGGGTACGGCCCTGCTCGTCGACAGCCGCTCATACCTGTTTCGCTTAATACCCATCGTCATGGCAAAATACGAAAACTACCTGTCGTTTGATTGAAATATATTTGCACGTCGATCGTACGTACCCCTTGTAGTTTCTCCTCGAGGCCGTTTCGAATTTGGCTCACACATAGCAAGAACCTCGCTCGAACTGAGATGAAAAAAAAACGACTGAAGGAATTGTTGTCTGGAGCAACAAGTGAATGACAGGATAATCGTCCTTTTTTGCAAAACCTCACAATCTTGCACTGTGAGACTGCGACTGTTTTTGTGCTTTGCACGTATTTATGGCCATTGTCTTGTTTGCTGGGCTGTTGTGCATATAAATGAACGCTGTGTTTCCAACAGATCTCCTTTTGTTTCGTTCCAAACAAATCCTCAATGAGCCTTGCCATTTAAACACACACAGACATCCAGACATCCAGTGTCCGCCAGACAGATGGACGGACGGACGGACACTATCACATGAACACGTGATGTGGTGATGATCTCCGATTGTAGTTGGTCTGCCGGTGTTCTTCACAGTGTAGCAGGTTCATTCTTCATCGCTCACCCTTCATTCAATTCAATTGCCGTTCGTATTCATAACAATTTTTCGAATTTCATTCCTCGTTCTTGTCTGTTTGTTGTTTCGCTTCGTTTTTTTTTGTGAATTGTTTTCTTTATTAAAGTGCGTGTAGTTTTGCTCTTGTTTTGTGAACCTGCATCCGTTACTCTTCGTTCGGCCTTTTTGTGCGAATGTTTGAGGATTTTGTGGGAACAAGTGCATTTTGGTAAAATGAAACGCACAGGTTGAGAATTTCTTTATTTATTTAAATCGTTTATCGTGGGAAATTGTTTCCAAATCTGAAAAAGTTAAAGCAGTCTTGCGGTACAGTAGACAAATGATATTTTCACACCAAATTGGTACAGCTACAGGTAAAACGAGATCGCTTTAATATTGAATAGTGATTTTTGTGCTGCCTTTTCTAAAATTGTTCTCGCTATGTTTGCAACTACTAAGCCTTTATAACCAAATAGTTCAAAATATTGGATGAATTTCATTGCGTAGCTCAAAATAGACGATTCTGTACAAATGAGCAGCGTAACATAAAAACAAGTAAAAAGGCGTTAAGTTCGGCCGGACTGAATCGTATATACCCTCCACCACGGAGTACATTCAACAGTATTATCAGCAGATTAGAGGCTGTCAACATTACATAGAAGTGCACTACCATATTAGGAAAATTGTGATGCTTCAATATTATAATATTAATAGTCATATACTATACTAGCAAATACCCGCTACTTCGTATGCGGTGTAAGGATATTTATTTCAGGGTAAATCGCTTGTAAATGCTCACAAAATTTGAAAACATGCTTTATGTTTCCCAACTACGTATTCCCACCAAATTCTCGATTCCAAATCCTACGTAGCTGGAGGAATTTATACACCGAATTTTTGCCCCCCTTGTACAAATTAAACAAAAAATAATTTATATTGTGCCATCAATTTATACGCAGTCAAGTGATTAATTTAAATTGCAACAATTTTCTTAAAAATCCCTCACTCTACGGAGTAGATATATATGCATTTGGGATAGAAAAAAGTGTAACTCAGAGTGATTTAATACCCTAAGTATTTAATAAATCCCTTTCACGTCCGTCTGTCTGTCTGGCTTGCTGGTGTACACGATAACTCTCGAAGGGAATTAAGTAATTTATTCAAACTATGAACAAAGTATTTTTTTCTCAGACTTAGTTTAAGTTCGGAGATGGATGAAATTGATATACCCGTTATTGATATATTCCATATTCCTAGTAAAATATTCGGACCCAGTTGTATTTTGATATTTGATAAAGTTTTTATAATCACTTTGAGTGTACGAAATATGCATAAATTTGCAGTCTTCCTTTTTGTACCTGCGACTCAAATTACCACTTCATACGTAAAATTAAACATTTTATAAATTCTATACGGATGATGGGAATCTTTGCCACCATCGCTGCACACACCTTTGTATATTATTTTATGTTGCGCATCTACTTACTCGGAGAAATGTACACACCAAATTTCTAACATTCTTTTCATATTCCAGCTAAAAACTTTGATTAGTACCATCTTTATCCCAATTTGGTTTGTTGGATTTTTATCACTTTTGATCCGCTTCCACCTTTAAAGTACACATTTTGATGCAATACTTCTGTATTGCACGTCAGAGTAATATATACCTTATTTGATACATTGGCGGGTACCATTTTTGTTACGATTTCTACTTAAAAGTATACATTTACGTCTACACGGTCAGAGGAATATACACACCGAATTTCACAATTCTAGCTTCAGCCGTGGTACACATTTAATCCCATTTAATCCCTTGAAAGTAAAAATTTCGAAAAATTCTTTCTTATACACACCGAATTTCATGATAGTAGCGTCAACCGTGTTCTTGGTACCTTTTTTATCCCCGATTTCCCGTTTACTCTTTAAAAGTAGGAATTTCGAAAAATTCCTTCAATTTGCGTTTGTAAGCATTTTCAGGGATGCAGACCCCGAATTTCATGATTCCAGCTCTGTCTATTTGATTGGTACCATTTTGTATCCCTTTCTACCCAGTTTCACTCACAAAAAGTACGCAATTTTGAAAAATTGTTTTCTTAGTCGCATTCGTGCTGTAATGTAATGCCCGTTCCGAATTTCATGATTCTAGGCCCAGTTGTTTGGTCTGGGCTGTGGTACAATTTGTATCCCATTTAATCCCATAAAAATAAAAATTTCGAAAAATGCCTTCTTATCACTGACTTGCGCTGTAAAACAAATTTCATTATTGTAGCGTCATCCGTGTTGTTGGTACCTATTTTATCCCCTTTTCCCCGTTTACCTATTAAAAGAACGAATTTCAAAAAATTCGGTCATTTTGCGTTTCTAAGGGTTTTGAGGTATGTACACTAGAGCGTACCAGGTTACAAGTAAAAAAAAAAGTTCGCCGTACACCTTCGAATATGAAGTATTATTGAAAGGTAGTTTCAAAAAATTTTTTTTTATTTTTTTATGCCGAACGTAGGGGTCGCGCTTTTACATTTTTCTATATAACTTCTGCATTTATAAACGGATTTTAAAGTGTGATACATCGATGTTTTTGTCCGATTTTTTTGTCTTTGAAGTCATTGAGCTCAAACATGATTCATGATTTTATGCGAGCTTTAATTTTCGATTATTAGAGTGGTACATTAGGGTAGTAGCAACTGAGAAATGATGGGTAAGTACCAGAAGGGGGTGCTTGAGCTCAATGACTTCAAAGACAAAAAAATCGGCCTCGTCGAGACAAAAACATCGATGTATCACACTTTAAAATCCGTTTATAAATACAAGTTATATAGAAAAATGTAAAAGCGCGACCCCTACGTTCGGCATAAAAAAATAAAAATTTTTTTTTTGAAACTACCTTTCAATAATACTTCATATTCGAAGGTGTACGGCGAACTTTTTTTTTGAGGTACGCCCCAAAGTACACACCGAATTTTATTATTCCAGCTCCATCCGTTTGATTGGTATCATTTTTATCCGATATCACCCACAAAAAGTACGAATTTTGAAAAATATTTTCTTGGTCGCATTCGTGCTATAAAAGTAATATCCGTTCCAAATTTCAAAACTCTAGGCCCAGCCGTTTAGTTAGGGCGGTGGTACAATTTTTATCCCATTTAATCCCTTAAAAGTACAAATTTCGAAAAATGCTTTCTTATTAGTGATCAGCGCTGTAAAACGAATATACACACCGAATTTAATTATTGTAGCGTCATCCGTGTTGTTGGTACCTTTTTTATCCCCTTTTCCCTTTAAAAGTACAAATTTCAAAAATTCCTTTATTTTGCGATTCTAAACATTTTGGGGGATGTACACACCGCATTTTATGGTTTCAGCTGCATCCATTTAATTGGTACTATTTTTATCCCTTTTTACCCGATTTCACTCCCAAAAAGTACGAATTATGAAAAAAAAATTTCTTGGGCGCGTTGAAGCTATAGGATAAGGATTTTTTTTTTTCAAAATTTCAAGATTCTAGTCCCAGCCGTTTGGTCATTGCGGTGGTACAATTTTTATCCCTCTAAAAACTCCGTTGAAATCTGATCTCTTCGCTGTAAGAGAAATGTACATACCAAAATTTCATGATTCTAGCTTCAGCCATGATTTTGGTACCATTTTTGTCCCATTTAACCCCCCAAAGATACGAATTTTGCAAATAACATTTTTTGGGATGTCTTTATGCTGCAAGAGGAATGTCCATACCAAATTTCAAGATTCTAGGCCCAGCCGTTTGGTCATTGCGGTGGTACTATTTTTATCCCTTTCTACCCGATTTCACACCCAAAAAGTACGAATTACGAAAAAATCCCTTCAAATCTGATATCTACGCTGTAAGAGAAATGTACACACCAAATTTCATGATTCTAGCTTCAGTCGTGTTGTTGGTACCATTTTCGTCCCTTTTTGGCCCATTAAACCCCCCAAAAGTACGAATTTTGCAAATAACATTTTTTGGGATGTCTTCATGCTGCAAGAGGAATGTCCATACCAAATTTCAAGATTCTAGGCCCAGCCGTTTGGTCATTGCGGTGGTACTATTTTCATCCCTTTCTACCTGATTTCACCCCCAAAAAGTACGAATTACGAAAAAATCCCTTCAAATCTGATATCTACGCTGTAAGAGAAATGTACACACCAAATTTCATGATTCTAGCTTCAGCCGTGTTGTTTGTACCATTTTTGTCCCTTTTTGCCCCATTTAACCCCCCAAAAGTACGAATTTTTCAAAATCCACTTTTTGGGTTGCCTTCATGCCGCAAGAGGAATACCCATTCCAAAATTTCAAGATTCAAGGTCCAGCCGTTTGGTCATTTCGGTGGTACCATTTTTATCCCTTTTTAGCCCATTTTACCCCTTAAAAGTACAAATTTCGAAATATATCGTCTTATCACAACTCTACACTGTAACATAAATGTACACACCAAATATCATGATTATAGCTTCAACCGTACTGTTGGTACCATTTTTGCCCCATTTTACCCCTCAAAAGTACGAATTTTTAAAATGTCACTTTTTGGGTTGTCTTCATGCGGCAAGAGGAATATCCATACCAAATGTCAAGATTCTAGGCCCAGCCGTTTGGTCATTGCGGTGGTACCATTTTTATCCCTTTTTACCCCGTTTTACCCCTTAAAAGTACAAATTTTGAAAAATATTTTCTTGGGCGCGTTGAAACTATAAGAGAAATTTTTGTACCAAATTTCAAGATTCTAGTCCCAGCCGTTTGGTCATTGCGGTGGTACAATTTTTATCCCTCTTTACCCCATTTTACCCCTTCAAAGTACGAATTACGAAAAACTCCCTTCAAATCTGATTACTTCACTGTAAGGGAAATGTAGATACCAAATTTCATGATTCTAGCTTCAACCATTTTATAGGTACCATTTTTGTCCCTTTTTTTACCATTTAATCCCCCAAAAGTACGAATTTTTAAAATGTCACTTTCTGGGTTGTCTTCATGCCGCAAGCGGAATATCCATACCAAATTTCAAGATTCTAGGCCCAGCCGTTTGGTCATTGCGGTGGTACCATTTTTATCCCTTTTTACCCCGTTTTACCCCTTAAAAGTACGAATTTCGAAAAATCCCGTCTTATCTCACCTCTACACTGTAAGAGAAATGTACACACCAAATTTCATGATTCTAGCTCTAGCCGTTTGGTCTGGGGAGTGATCAGTCAGTCACTCAGTCACTCAGTCACTCAATCACGCAACTCTTTTATATATATAGATATAAATACTATTACTATAGATTCGCATGCGAAAAAGCCAGGTATTTGTTATTAGTTTTATCCGTCTCTGTTTTAGGATAGTATTTATTTCATTTTCTTTTCTAAAATAGTAAATTGGAAACATAGCTCTCATATACAGTCAAAGGAATGTGCTTGTCGATGTGCACTGTTTTAGCTGAACTCCCTTCGTACATATATTATTTATCATTTTCTACCCAGTTTTTAACAAAAATTACAACCGCAGAGCCTTTTATTCGAAAAAAAATCCATTTTTATGACGCTTCTGCATGGTCAGAGGAATTTACATATTGTTCTTCTACGTTGTCAGAGAAATTGACACACCAAATTTCACGGTGCTATACTTAAATTAAATTAGTACCATTATTATTATTATTTGTTCCTTGTAACCCTTAAAAGTAAAAATTTTGAAAAATCCAATTTTAATGCGCTTATACAGAGGATCAGAGGAATTAACATACCACGATTCTTGCTATAATAATTTAGTTGCTACTATTTTTATCCCTTTTTGTCCTGCTCACCTCTTATAAGTACTTACTTACATATCAAATTTCAAGATTCTAGCTGGAATACTTTAGTTGGTACCATTTTTATTCGTTTTTGTCCCGCGCAACCCTTAAAAGTACAAAATGCATTTATACTCCGCTTCTATGTGGTGAGAGGAATTTACATACCAAATTTCACGACTATAGCAGCAATACTTTAGTTGGTACCATTTTCATCCCTTTTTGTCCCGCTAACCTATTGTAAGTATAAATTTCGAAAAATCCAATTTTACTGCACTTCTACATGGTCAGAAGAACTTACACATCAAATTTCAAGATTCTAGTTGCAATACTTTAGTTGGTACCATTTGTATTCCTTTTTGTTCCGCTCACCTCCTATAAGTACAAATTTCGAAAGATGCAAATTTTACTGCGCTTCTACATGGACAGAAGAACTTACATATCAAATTTTAGATTCTAGCTGCAATACTTTAGTTGGTACCATTTTTATCCCTTTTTGTCCCGCTCAACTCTTAAAAGTACAAAGTGCATCTATATTGCGCTTCTATGTGGTGAGAGGAATTTACATACCAAATTTGACGATTCTAGCTGTAATACTTTAGTTGGTACCATTTTTGTCCCTTTTTGTCCCGCTCACCCCTTATAAGTACAAATTTCGAAAAATCAATTTATATTGCAAGTCTACGTTGTCAGAGAAATGTAAATACCGATTTTCACGATTCTAGCTGCAATTCTTAAATTGGTACCATTTTTATCACTTTTTGTCTCTTTCCTCCCTTAAAAGTACAAATTTCGAAAAATCCCAATTTGTAGCTTGTCTGCATGGTCATAGCAAGAAACACACCGAATTTCATGTTCCTAGCTACTACAGTTTGGTCAGGACGAAGGTTCGATGTTTATCCCTTTTTGTCTCATTGTACCCCCTAAAATTACGAATTTCGTAAAACCCTTTCTTAGTCGACGTCTGCGTCATATTTGGGAACTACCTTGAAAATTTCATGAACCTGGCTTCAGCCGTTTGGTCTGGGGGCTGGTCAATGATAAGTCAGTCAGTAACACAACTCTTTTATATATATAGATAAAACTTCAAGTGTAATCAAAAAGTGAATATAAGACAGCAATATTCAAAAATATGTCATAAATATTATTAGGTAGAAACAATTTCCCTCAAGCCCGATTTTCCCCATTTGCAAGTTTTTGATTACTGCTACAGCCTAAAAGTCTGTACCATTTTGATAGAAAAGTTCTTATATTGAAGATCCAATATGTTACGGACTGGAATATACTCACCTACTTTCATGTTTTTAGCTACAGTCATTGGTACCAGTTTCACTCCTTTTTCCACGTTGACCTTAAAAGTATGAATTTAGATAAGCTCGTACCTCTTTTTTCGACGTCGACGTAGACATACGATTTCAAATACTGTATACCATGATTCTAGCTACAGCCGTTTTATTGTTGCCAAATTTAATTCCGTTTGGATTCTGATGCTACGAATATCGAAATATCTCTTTATTTCTCTCGTCTAAGCAGTCAGTGAAGTGTATACACCGAATTTCGTTATTATAGCTGAAGCCGTTTGGTTGGTAACATTTTTATCCTCATTCGCCCCATTTTCCGCCTAAAAGTACAAATTTCAAAAATTCCACTTTTGTTTAGCGTATTCACAGTCAGATGAATGTATACACCGAATTTCATGATTTTAACTTCAGCGTTTTGGTTGGTACCATTTTTATTCCTCTTCTCCAATTGAACGGATTTTCACAAAATCACTCTATTATACGTATCTACGTAATTAGAGGGATATATTGGTACAATTTTTATCCCTTTTTGTCCCATTTCGTCCGCTAAAACTTTTATTTACATTTTACGCTATGAATATCGCTTTCGAGTTAAGAAAGCCAAAAAACATAAGAAACTGTTATACATAGCCCTTTGTCAAAATTTGTGTTGCATAGTGTTATTTGAGGCAGGCTTGCCAGATGTGTGTTTTATTTTATTTATTGAATTTTTTCTTTAATAAATATACGAATTCTCTAAGCCTACATATTTCATTAAAATTCCAATTTTCGGCGGTACCTTTAAATAAGTTTAGGAACAATAGCCAAAAAATTAAAAAACCATAAACGGTTAGATTAATAAAACTAATAATGTTTTTGATCTTGTCCAGCTTGAGGCCATAAAATAATAAAACCTGGATTGTGTTGGTTTTGTTGTTGTTATACACTCCACGAGAGTATTATGTCTTTGTGCATTTGTTTGTAACACCCAAAATCAAGAGAGATAGACCCATTGTTAATTATACCGATACAATCACTTTTTGAGTCGATTTAGCAATGTCCGTCTGTCAGTCAGTCTGTCTGGTTTTTTTGGTTGGAGGTGGAAACCTTCGATAGGTCCCAACCGAGCGGAAGGGTATGTCGGATTCATACCGACTAAAATCACCTCCATCGTAATCCCCGTCAACTATATTGCCGACTGTGAGACATCGTCCAACTTCTTCTTCAGTTCTTGCCCTCTCTTCCGCGAACCTACTACAATCCAAAACAGCATGTTTCGCGTTTTCCTCCTCTCCTGGGCAATTTGGACACGTTGAAGAGTCGTCCTGTCCAAACCTATATAGGTAACTTCTATATCCTCCGTGACCCGTTAGGAATTGGGTCAGGTTGTAGTTGATCTCCCCGTGGGCCCGATTTATCCACTTGCTTATATCGGGGACAAGCTGATATGTCCATCGTCCATTTGGCGAACTATGCCACCTTATCTGCCAGCTCTGCAGAGACCTTTATTGCTCCATCTGTCGTATTTTCTTTTTAGGGATCTCCTTTGCAGCTATGCCAATGGGGGTAACTCCTGCAACTACGCTTGCTGCTTCTAGCGAAATTGTCCGATATCCGCTGGAGATCCGGAGACAGCTTCTTCGAAATATAGATTTAACGTCCTTGCTGACCACTCCTTTGATTGTGTTCGCCCATACCGGAGCTCCATACAGGATGACTGAGCTGGTCACCCGAGAGATTAGCATCCTTCGGCTCTGCCGGGGGCCACCTATGTTTGGCATCATCCTGGCCAATGCATTCTCCACATTGATTGCTTTCTTCCACGTATATTCCGTATGTTGCGTGAATTTTACTCGATTCTCTGTCTGTTTGTATGTCTGTCCGTCCGTCTACTCCATCTATTGTTGTAATCACGATACAGGTCGAAATTGTAGCCAGAACCAAACGAAACTCTGCACAATGAAGTTTTTCGGGACAAGGACGAACGCTATTTAATTTAAAGAAAATCGGTTCAGATTTATATATAGCTCCCATACTAATTTCGCTCTCAATTTGAGTTTTTCCGCTCTAGCAACCACATATTTTATCAGATTGTCTTCAAATTTGGCAAAACATCTTATATTTAATCTAGGAACACGTATGGTGAAACATAGTCAGATCGGTTCAGATTTATATATAGCTCCCATACAAATTTCTCTCTCAATTTGAGTTTTTCCACTCTAGAAACCACATATTTTAACAGATTTTCTTCATATTTGTCAAAATATCTTATGTTTCCACTAGAAACACCCAGGGTGAAAATGATCAGATTTAGATATATCCCCATACGAATTTCACTCTTGATTTGACTCTTTTCACTCTAGATACCACATATTTTAACAGATTTTCACCAAAATTGGCAAAACATCGTATATTTCAACTAGAAATACCCACGGTGAAAATAGCTCAGATCGGTTCAGATTTATATATACCTTCCATACAAATTTCGCTCTCAATTTGAGTTTTCCCGCTCTAGAAAGCACATATTTTAACAAATTTTCTTCAAATTTGGCAAAATATCTTATATTTCCGCTAGAAACACCCAGGGTGAAAATCAGTCAGATCTGTTCAGATTTATATATAGCACCCGACTTGAGTTTTCCGCCCCAGAAACCACGTATTTTCAGTGAATTTCTTCAAATTGAGCACCAAGTAGGTCGGGTCATATTAGCCTATGATTAGGAAACATACAAAAATTCTTCCAGTTTTCACTTTTTTTACCGAATTGAATTGTATTCGGATAGAAAGTGGAGTGTATCATATAGTCGGCCCCGCCCGACTTTAGCCTTTCCTTACTTGTCTTTTTATTTAAATGTTTGCCCAATATTTCGATTCGACTTTGTCGATCATCTTCAGGGGTGTTACACTAAAAAAATTACAAAAAAATCCAAAGGTTTGTCAAAAGCTTTATGGTAGGATTTATGGGAAGATAGCGTAGTCTTAATTTTGTCTTTGTAGTGCCAACATATACTTTATTGCATAAGTGTCACCGTTACATCTAATTTTAAATACCACGTCAGATTTTTCTTCTTTTTTTATTTTGTCTTGCTAAATAGCTTGTTTATGGTATTGTGTGTTTTCTGTGCTAACTGGTATTTGTATTTGTCATATAGGTCAGAGTTTTTCAATATTTCTGTAAATCCTGGGACATACGTTATAGATTTATATGTTTTTTCTGTTTTTATACCCTACACCACTTCGTGGTCTAGTTTCCTCTTGTTTCGGTTGTTTTTCTCGAACAAATTTGATTAAATTATTTACTATTTTTTTGGGAAAATGGTTTGTTACTAAAATATGCTTAATTTTCTTAATATTATTTTTATGAAAGTCTTTGTCGCTGATGTCTAAAACTCTTCTGATGAAGTTAGTCGACGTATTTATTATAGTCCTTCTTAGGTGCTTCGAATAAAAGTGATAACAGTCCAATTTGAGTAAATTTCCTTGTCTGCAAACTACTGAATCCAAATATGGTAGTTTGTTGTCATGTTCAGTTCCATAGTAAATTGTATTTGTCTATGATATCCATTAAGTACGTCGATGGTGCTCTTTACTTCGGTCTTTATAATTGCGAATATATCATCAACGTACTTTGTCAAAATTTTGGGTTTCTATGTCATTTGTTCAACTGTAGTGTCAAGTAGGTCTTCCATTATAATATCGGCGATGATTGGTGGCATTTCTTTGCGTTGCTCATACATCTTGTCTTCATACTTAAAGTATCTGGTTTCCTTAACGCAAAACGTCAAAATCTCCATAAATATGTCTTTTGGTATCCGTGTGAATTTTTCTACTAAAGTCCATTTTCTTCCAATCGTCTGTATTGCTAGATTCACAGGTATGCTTGGGAAAATATATTAATATTTCGTCTTCCCCGATGGTTATATTGTTTATCCTAGTTTTAAATTCGGTTGCGTCCTTAACATTGTATATAGAGTCCATCGTTAGGTTATTGAGCATGTCTACTATGTATTTGCAAAGTCCGTATAAAGGTGTATTAATTGAAGAACATATGGGTAGCAAGGGGTTGTCTTCCTTATGGATCTTCGGAAGACCGTATATACTAGGAGCAGTGGCTGTACGATTTGTCAATTTATTTTTTTCCGTCTGATTTATTACATTTAGATTGAATAGTTTGTCTACTAATGTGTTATTTTTATTTTGCAATAATAATTATATTTAATTTTTCATTTGTAAAAGTAATATTTCCTTTTCAAATATGAAAGAAAGAATAAAATATTTTATTTCAAGACAGGAATTTAATAAATAAATAAACATATCATAAATTTACTTACAGTTTGTTCGTCTATAAACTAATCAAATTATTATTTTTGTTTAAAGAAACGTTTGTAAATTGTATAAGTAATATAAGTCAAGAGAAAAATTTGTTTATCTCATAATACCCTACACCACTTCGTGGACTAGGATATTATAAGTTAGTTTCGCGCCAAATGTTTGTAACACCAAGAAATAGTCGATCTAGACCCACCTTTAAGTATACCGATCGGCTTAGAATCACCAGCTGAGTCGATTTAACGATGTCTGTCTGTCCGTCTGCTGACCATCTAAGCTTGTTCGCACTCTACAGGTCGCAATTGTCCGATTTTCATGAATCTTGGCACAAGTTATTTTTTCTGGCCAAGGACCATCGGTATTGAATTTGGAGAAAATCGGTTCAGATTTAGATATAGCCCCCATACAAATGTTGCTCCCGATTTGACTTTTTCCGCCCTAAAGCACATATAGTACCCGATTTTCTTCAAATTTGGCTTAACACCTTATAATCAAACTAGAAACACCTGTGCTGAAAGTGGGTCAGATCGGTTCAGATTTAGATATAGCCCCTATACAAATGTCGCTACCGATTTGACTTTTTCCGCTTTAGAAACCACATATTGTACCCGATTTTCTTTAAAATTGGCACAACATTTTATAATCGAACTAGAAACACCTACGCTGAAAGTGGGTATGATCGGTTCAGATTTATATTACAAATGTCGCTCCCGTATTATTATATATATATTCAGACATATTATATTTCACCAATAAACATACATGTTGAAAGCGGGTCACATCGTTCCAGGTTTCAATATACCCCCATACAAATGTCCTTTCCGATTTAACATTTTTTGTCAAACACATACATTTACAGGATGCAAAAATCGTTCCCGATTTCACTTTTTTACCGAATTGAATTGTAATGAGAATTGTTTGGGTAATGCCCATATGTCCATACTTTGGTATAACCCAAATGGGGCCCTTTCTGATCTATTACAGCTCTAGAAACTACATCTTACATCGGAACTTCATTAAATTTTCCAGATCATGATATTTTTTCAACTAGGAATACCTACTGTGAATGAGAAATATATAGGCCCATGTTTTGGACCAGGCCCAGAATGTTGTTATAGGCCCCCTTTTGAAATGTCGGTCCTATTACTACTGTAAAATTTGTATTTGTCTGTCGGATAATTGTATCAATTACCATATTATTAACCATATTCGTTAAATATGACTAAAGATGAATTTATAGTAACTGTATAATTTATATGAACTACATAAAATTGCTCCCATGAATTACCTGGGTTTAGTAATCAAAGCGAGGTACATACGCAGGGAGTGGTGTAGGGTATTATATAGTCGGCCCCGCCCGACTTTAGCCTTTCCTTACTTGTTTTTATTTTGCAATAATAATTATATTTTATTTTTCATTTGTAAAAGTAATATTTCGTTTTCAAATATGAAAGAAAGAATAAAATATTTTATTTCAAGACAGGAATTTAATAAATAAATAAAAATATCATAAATTTACAGTTTGTTCGTCTATAAACTAATGAAATTATTTTTTTTTTAAAGAGACTTTTGTAAAGTGTATAAGTAATAGAAGGCAAGAGAAAAATTTGTGTATTTCATTTTTGTTTATTTTAAACTTAGACCACTATAATACTAAGTAGCAGAGTTTAAAAAATACACTAAATATTTTCAAATCTGCGCTTAGAGATTTTTGAAAAAAAAAATTATTGACAAATCGATAATTTATATAAGGCATACCGGGATTTCCGTTCACCAAAAGCATTCAACGAGGAAAATTTGATCCTGCAGGAATAACACAAACTTTTTCAAGTGAAAAATGTTGTCGCCTTAAAAACAATAAAAATTGGACCTTTTGGAAGTTTTGTCCTTAGAAGCATATAACCTGTAACACTTATAACACATTGAAGTAACACAGTGGCATCAATATTTCCACTAGAATTTTCTAAGCAATCCAACAACATAATAAATAATCGGTTCAAATGATCGCAACGTCAAAAATACGAAACCAACCTCTGGAAACGCAAATATCTATCAAACAAATTGAGTTACACGCACATTTTCATCTCATCTGAAAACACCTCTGCTCTAAACATGTGAAATTTCGTCTATGTAACTTTTCCCGTTCAAAATTTACAGAATTAATTCCTAAAAATTGATTTGGAACCACTGTGGATTGTTCCTCGCTATTAGGCTGACCTTAAAATTCTATCAAACCACTTATGGCAGAGTGCTTTAACAACATAAACCCTTTGCTAACAATACCAAAATCTAGTAAAGTCATTCCTTTAAGCCTTTCAAAACATTTCAATTGTTTTGTGTTAGTTTTTCTATATTTTGCCATTATGGATATCCTAGAAGAGTTTGAAATCCTAGAAGGGATGAGTTGATTGTTCTCCAACTCATCCCAGCTTGTGTGTCTCAACCTAACACGAAATACTAATATAACAGAGTTATAATTAATTAATTTGGACTCTAAAACTGGACCGTCATGTGTACATTTGCATATCCGTACTACAATTGTGGCCTGCGTCAGACTTGCGCCTCTTGTCCTTAACTATTTCATGCTTCAGCTATTCTTGGTATAAGGTTATTTACATGAACTCATCAGCATGTTAGCTTGCACGAGTGTTCATACGAAAATAATACGGGGCACATTCCATCATCTGTTAGCCACAATAAGCATATTTTCAATGTAATTAACAACTAAGACAACTCGTGCCATGCACAAGTTCTGACCGGGGGCTGGTGTCGTCGGAAAATGTGGGTTGACTTTTTCCACTTTGCATTTCATATCCTGTTTGCAGTGCGGGCAGGTTACAAGTCTCTCCCTCTCTCTCTGTTCTTTTGCATTGGCATTAGATCAGGTGGTTTTGTTCTTTGGGAAGAGGTCATGAAAAGTGGCATGTGTTGGCTGCCTGTCTGTTCGTGTGTTCTTTGTGGTGGTTTAAGGCCAGTGGAGAGGAACAAGTGGTTTTCATTCCGTGTGTTATTGAAGTGTGGATGGATGGGGTGGAGGTGGTTGTACTTGTGCTGGTTGAACACATGCCTTTTCAAAAGATGAGCATTTTTTATGTTTAAATAATTTCAAATTTAGTTGTTTAAAGTTTTCATGAACGAGGACAATTTATGCAAGGTGTTTGCTGTTGAACATCGAAGGCTGGAGAGCAGCAGAAGTGTGCTCGACGTTTGACCTACCTGATAGGATCGAAAATGTATGGAATTCAAATTAGTCGAAATGAAGGTGGACACTAGTATTAATATTGAATATGCCAAGCCATCTGCTGATATATATATTATTTGAAACAATACCATATAAAGCGTAGTCCAAAAACAAATGTTATTTTTAAAATTACAAAACAAAAACAAAAGTATGTGTGTCCTAAAATCAATACAGAAAATGTCATAAAATCATAGCAAACAATATTTACAGATTGTTTTATTTTTATTTTTTGTTATTAAAATTACAATTTTTTGTCTCAGGTACGTTCAATATTTGTACTTTAATTTTGGCAATATATGTAGGTCCGAGTATATGTTCAATTAAAGGTACTTTTACATTGAAACAGTGGTTCTGGAGCCGTCTCCAAAAATTGCAAAGAAATGATTTTTTTTTCGAAAAAACTCTCTTACCTGACTCTCCATAAAAATAGAAGAAAACAAGTAAGGAAAAGCTAAAGTCGGGCGGGGCCGACTCTATGATACACTCCACTTTCTATCCGAATACAATTCATTTCGGTGATAAAGTGAAAACGGGAAGGTTTTTTGTATCCTGTAAATGTATGTGTTTGACAAAAAATTTTAAATCGGAAAGGACATTTGTATTGAATCCTGGAACGAAATAAGTGAAAGGGTAAGCCAAATAACTTTTTTGGAAATGCTATAAAAAACTACTTAATATTTTCTCAAATTTCTTTTTTTATTTGAAAGTACAATCCTTAATAATGGAAAATAATTTGATTTGAACTGGGATATTGTCCTGGCTCAAGACCATTTTGCTTCTATATTTAATAGAATGCAATTTTTTTACAAATGGCATGGTGACATTATAAAACAAATGAGCGTTGGCACGGCAGAAGCTGCGAAGCCACTTGAAAAGACTTTTGACATGGTCGAAATCATGATCGTGGTAGTCTGCAGCAAAGTAATAAATGTCACCATGCCATTTGTAAAAAAAAATTGCATTCTATTAAATATAGAAGCAAAATGGTCTTGAGCCAGGACAATATCACAGTTCAAATCAAATATTGATTACAGACCAAAAAAAAAAAATGCAAACGAAAAAAACCAAAAAAAATGGAAAATAATTTCATTCAAATGGCAACCCACAAATAATAGTCCAACGGTTGAATAGTTGAAAAAAAAAACTTTAGATGGCGGACCCCATACCAATGTCTCCTATGATTTACTTCTTCCGCTCTAGAAACCACATATTTCAAAAAAATAACTTTTTTTGAAAATGCTATAAAAAAACTACTGAAAATTTTCTCAAATTTCTTTTTTTATTTCAAAGTACAATCCTTCCGGTTAATAATGGAAAATAATTTCATTCAAATGGCTGCTGAGGGCACCCCACAAATAATAGTCCAACGGTTGAATAGAATAAATAAAGAAAGTGAATAAAGTGTTTAGTTTGGCCAAAATCGGTTTAACTTTTGGGAGCAACATTTGTATTGGGGCTATATTTAAATCTGAACCGATCTTACCCACTTTCACCGTAAGTTTGTATAGTTGGACTATAAGATGATGTGCTAACTTTAAAGAAAATCGGGTACAATATGTGGTTTCTATAGCGCAAAAGTCAAATCGGGAGCTACATTTGTATGGGGGCTATATCTAAATCTGAACCGATCTAGTCCGCATTAGCCACAGGTGTTTCTAGTTAGATTATAAGATGCTGTGTCAAATTTGAAGAAAATCGAGCATAATATGTGGCTTTTAAAGCGGCAAAAGACAAATCGGGAGCGACATTTATATTGGGGCTATATCTAAATCTGAACCGATCTTACCCAATTTCAGCATAGGTGTTTCTAGTTGGATTATAAGATGTTGTGCCAAATTTAAAGAAAATGGAGTACAATATGTTTCTAGAGAGGAAAATGTCAAATCGGGAGCGACATTTGTATGGGGGCTATATCTAAATCTGAACCGATCTAACACATTTTTACCACAGGTGTTTCTAGTTGAAATATAAGATGTTTTACCAATTTTAAAGAAAATCTGTTGTAATATATGGTATCTAGAGTGAAAAGAGTCAAATGGGGGCTATATCTAAATCTGAACCGATTTTCTTCAAATTAAATGGCGTTCGTCCTTGTCCCGAAAGACTTCATTGTGCAGAGTTTCATTTAGTTATGTCTACAATTGCGACATGTAGCGGACGGACATTGCTAAATCGACTCAAAAAGTGATTCTAAGTCGATCGGTATAATTAACAATGGGTCTATCTCGTTTCCTTTTGAGTGTTACAAACAAATGCACAAAGACATAATACTCTCGTGGAGTGTATAAAAACATAAACAAATTTGTTTTATTTTTATTAGTTAACATTCCAAAGATGGCAACAATTTCTATTGAGGGCTTATATTCAGAAAGGATATAAGTCATTTTCTCTAAAATGAGGTTTTAATGACAAAATATTCTGTGATTTAAGTGTCATCTGTCCTATAAATTTGAAATTTTTTCTAAAACTTTTTTGCTAATATTTCTGACGGACTGACAAACACACGTTAATTTGTTATTGCAAAAGTTGCTATTGACATTAAAAATAAAATGAAAAGTAGTTAAAAAAATGAAAAGTAGTTAAAAAATTAGAAAACAAACTAAAAGTAAAATCATCGTATTCTGCATTTTAGCAATTGTTCTTCTATCATTAGTGCTATGTCGCTGTAAGTTACCACCATTGAATTAACATTTTGTGCAATCATGACTATAGGCCACTACGAATTTTCCACGTGATCATATTTAGTGTATAAAATTGAATATGAGAGAATTTTTAATACTTTTTAATCGTAGCAACTAATAACATAATGGAACAAAATGAAACTTTACTTAACAAGTTTCTGACAGCGGGGTTAACAAAATAATATACACAAAATTAAATGGGATAAAATTCTACGTGAAATTTCTCTGTAAAGGATACATCTGAGTAATTTATTCAATAAAATTAAGTTCAAGATGGTGAATTTAAATGAATTGTGAAAATTCAAAATTCACTGTAAACGCTACACCCGAGTATTTTTTTGATAAAAATTAGTTTAAGTTGGCAAATTTAATTGATTCTTGAAATACTGTGAACGTGTGATATTGAATTTTCACTTCCACAGAGCAATAATCTTTAGATTTAGATAAAGAATGGTAAATAATTATACTATATAATACCCTACACCACTCCATGCGTATACCACGCATTTAAAGGGTGATTTTTTAAGAGCTTGATAACTTTTTTTTTAAAAAAACGCATAAAATTTGCAAAATCTCATCGGTTCTTTATTTGAAACGTTAGATTGGTCCATGACATTTGCTTTTTGAAGATAATTTCATTTAAATGTTGACCGCGGCTGCGTCTTAGGTGGTCCATCCGCTTAGTCCAATTTTGGCATTTCCACGTTTTTGAGTAACAGAGACCCAATTGGTGCGAACGGCGACGAATCGAAAATTGGTGGTCATCATTAACACTGGCCGATACAGCTGCGATATTTTCTTCAGTTCGCACTCTACGTAAGCGTGTTGGTGGTTTAATGTCCAACAATGTAAATTTGGTGCGAAATTTAGTCACAATAGCCCGAATAGCCGCTTCAGTGGGTCGATTAAACTGACCATAAAATGGAAGCGCGCAATGAACTTTCTTAACAGAGCACGCATTTTGATAATAAAATTCAATAATTTGCAAGCGTTGTTCGTTTGTAAGACGATTCATGATGAAATGTCAAAGCATACTGAGCATCTTTCTCTTTGACACCATGTCTGAAATCCCACGTGATCTGTCAAATACTAATGCATGAAAATCCTAACCTCAAAAAAATCACTCTTTATTACTAAATCCAGGTGTTTCATGGGAGCAGGTGTATCAAGTTACTATAAATTCATCTTTAGTCATATTTAACGAATGTGGTAAATAATTGATCCAATTTTCAGACAGACAAATACATATTATACAGTAGTAATAGGATGAATCGGACCGACATTTGAAAAGAGGCCTATAACAAGACTGGTCCAAAACATGGGCCTATATATTTGTCATTCACGGTATGTATTCATAGTTGAAATATATCATGATCCGATGTAAGCCGTAATTTCTAGAGCTGTATTAGAGTAGAGTTGGGTCCCCATTTGGGATATTCCAAAGTGTGGACACATATATTTGACTTTGTATCCTTAGTTGAAATATAATATAATCTCCAAAATTTGAAAAAAAAAATCCAATGAAAAATTTGCGTTCCTGAGGGGTAAAAATTAAAATGGGCCATAATGTAAGGGCTTTACATTAAAAAGTGGTTCACTTTCAAAGTAGGTATTCTTAGTTGAAATATGACATGATATGCAAAATTATATCGAGATCTAATGCACGATGTGTGTTCTAGAGATGTAATAGGGTATAAGGGGGCCCAATTTGTATGGGGGTTATACCAAAATATAGACCCATATATTTGACTTTCATAATATGTCTTCTTAGTTGAAATATAATACAAAATGCAAATTTTGATAAACTTCCGATGTAAATTGTGGGTCCTAGTTTATAAGGGCGCTACATCAAAGATCGCTTTCACAGTAGGTATTCTTAATTGAAATATAACATGATCTACATACATACATTTGTATGGGGGCTATATCAAAACATGGACCCATGTGGTCCACTTTTCCGATAGCTGGTTGTAGTTCAAATATAACACGGCCCTGAAAATGTTGTTATGATCCCATGTAAAATGTGTATTGTAGAGCAGTAATAGTGTAAATCATAGGGATATTTGTATGGAGGCTATATCTAAATCTCAACCGATTTCCTCCAAATTCAATACCAATCGTCCTTGGACCAAAAAATAACTTCTGCCAAATTTCATGACAATCGGACTACAATTGCGACCTGTTGAGTGCGAACAAGCTTAGATGGACAGCAGACGGACGGACAGACAGACATCGTAAAATCAATTCAGCTGGTGATTATAAGTCGATTCGTATACTTAAAGGTGGGTCTAGCTCGTTTATTTATCGGTGTTACAAACATTTGGCGGAAAACTAACTTATAATACCCTAGTCCACGAAGTGGTGGTAAAAAAGAATAAAACAGTTTTTTCACTCTTTTAAAAATTATGATTTTGTTCAAAGCAACTTTTGAATATAAGCCCTCGATATGGATGAATGTGGAAGTTATAACCCTATTTGTTGACGGTAAAGGTTTAAACAAGTAAGTAAGCTTCAGTCGGTTTGACCGACTTATATATACCCTCACTCTCAGAGAACATACATGCGGAAGTTATAGAAATTACCTTTTACTTACGGCGGGATAATTTGTGTGGAAGGTACTAGAAGGTTTGTGGCACATTTGTAAAACAGTTCTAAAAACATGAACAAATATCAGGTCATAGTGGATCCCATGCAACAGTATAGATGGTATGAAGTATTTAATTTTACCCAGGATATAAACAATTGTGTGGTAGGTACATGAAGGGGCGTGGCTAAAACCTACACATTTTGAGGTTTTAATTGATAATTTTCAAATATCAAATTTCAAATGATTATAGATACTATAGATGTTATATCGGTTTTATTTTAATCAAACCTTATGCTACTTTGTGTGGGAGGTACAATAATGGGCTATCTCGTCCATATTCTATGTGAATGCAATTTATATATAAGCATTGCCAAATATGAAATTTCACACTATTCCGATCATCCGTGTAGAAGTTTTAACACCTTTAATTTTACGTAGTTTAGAGTGATAAATGTGGGAGGTACTAGAAGGAGCGTGAAAAAACCCGTCATACTTGGTACACATAAAGTGTTATAAAAACTTTAAAGAATGTCA
>CANDYM010000047.1:0-15000 GCA_947397865.1 Polietes domitor
TGGGGGCTATATCTAAATCTGAACCGATCTTACCCAATTTTTGCATAGGTGTTTCTAGTTGGATTATAAGATGTTGTGCCAAATTTAAAGAAAATCGGGTACTATATGTGCTTTATAGGGCGGAAAAAGTCAAATCGGGAGCGACATTTGTATGGGGGCTATATCTAAATCTGAACCGATCTTACCCAATTTTTGCATACGTGTTTCTAGTTGGATTATAAGATGTTCTGCAAAATTTAAAGAAAATCGGGTACAATATGTCGTTTCTAAAGCGGAAAAAGTGAAATCGGGAGCGACATTTGTATGGGGACTATATCTTAAATCTGAACCGATCTTACCCAATTTTTGCATACGTGTTTCTAGTTGGATTATAAGATGTTCTGCCAAGTTTAAAGAAAATCGGGTACAATATGTCGTTTCTAGAGCGGAAAATGTCAAATCGGGAGCGACATTTGTATGGGGGCTATATCTAAATCTGAACCGATCTTACCCAATTTTTGCATACGTGTTTCCAGTTGGATTATAAGATGTTCTGCCAAATTTAAAGAAATCGGGTACAATATGTCGTTTCTAAAGCGGAAAAAGTGAAATCGGAAGCGACATTTGTATGGGGGCTATATCTAAATCTGAACCGATCTTACCCAATTTTTGCATACGTGTTTCTAGTTGGATTATAAGATGTTCTGCCAAATTTAAAGAAAATCGGGTACAATATGTCGTTTCTAGAGCGGAAAATGTCAAATCGGGAGCGACATGTGTATGGGGGCTATATCTAAATCTGAACCGATCTTACCCAATTTTTGCATACGTGTTTCTAGTTGGATTATAAGATGTTCTGCCAAATTTAAAGAAAATCGGGTACAATATGTCGTTTCTAGAGCGGAAAATGTCAAATCGGGAGCGACATTTGTATGGGGGCTATATCTAAATCTGAACCGATCTTACCCAATTTTTGCATAGGTGTTTCTAGTTGGATTATAAGATGTTGTGCCAAATTAAAGAAAATCGGGTACTATATGTGCTTTATAGGGCGGAAAAAGTCAAATCGGGAGCGACATTTGTATGGGGGCTATATCTAAATCTGGACCCGATTTCCTCCAAATTCAATACCGATGGTCATTGGCCAGAAAAAAATAACTTCTGCCAAGTTTCATGACAATCGGACAACAATTGCGACCTGTAGAGTGCGAACAAGCTTAGATGGACAGCAGACGGACAGACGGACGGACAGACAGACATCGTTAAATCGTGATTCTAAGCCGATCGGTATACTTAAAGGTGGGTCTAGCTCGATTATTTCTTGGTGTTACAAACATTTGGGGCGAAACTAACTTATAATACCCTAGCCCACGAAGTGGTGTAGGGTATAAAAATGCATTTTTCTTTGAATACCAAAATAACACCTCCTGTTGGAAAACCCTATATATACATAACAAGTTCAATATGAAATTGCATAGAAATTGTAATTGCCGATGATTTAAGAACAGGACACGTTGAAAAAATCTTTAAACTCTTCCTTTTAATTTCGCAAACTAATAAATTTTATTTAGCTAATAACCTGTGTTGTAGCGCATCGTTTTTACATTTCCCCGTATTTTTATACCCTACACCACTTCGTGGTCTAGGGTATTATAAGTTACTTTCGCGCCAAATGTTTGTAACACCAAGAAATAATGGAGCTAGACCCACCTTTAAGTATACGGATCGGCTTAGAATCACCAGCTGAATCGATTTAACGATGTCTGTCTGTCCGTCTGTCCGTCTGTCCGTCTGTCCGTCTGTCCGTCTGTCCGTCCGTCTGCTGTCCATCTAAGCTTGTTCGCACTCTACAGGTCGCAATTGTTGTCCGATTGTCATGAAACTTGGCAGAAGTTATTTTTTCTGGCCAAGGACGATCGGTATTGAATTTGGAGGAAATCGGTTCAGATTTAGATATAGCCCCCATACAAATGTCGCTCCCTATTTCAATTTTTCCGCTTTAGAAACCACATACTGTACCCGATTTTCTTTAAAATTGGCACAACATCTTATAATCCAACTAGAAACACCTATGCAAAAATTGGGTAAGATCGGTTCAGATTTAGATATAGCCCCCATACAAATGTCGCTCCCTATTTCACATTTTCCGCTCTAGAAACGACATATTGTACCCGATTTATTTAAATTTGGCAGAGCATCTTATAATCCAACTAGAAACACGTGTGCAAAAAATGGGTGAGATCGGTTCAGATTTAGATATAGCCCCCATACAAATGTCGCTCCCGATTTGACATTTTCCGCTCTAGAAACGACATATTGTACCCAATTTTCTTTAAATTTGGCAGAACATCTTATAATCCAACTAGAAACATGTATGCAAAAATTGGGTAAGATCGGTTCAGATTTAGATATAGCCCCCATACAAATGTCGCTCCCGATTTGACATTTTCCGCTCTAGAAACGACATTTTGTACCCGATTTTCTTTAAATTTGTCAGAACATCTTATAATCCAACTAGAAACACGTATGCAAAAATTGGGTAAGATCGGTTCAGATTTAGATATAGCCCCATACAAATGTCGATCCCGATTTGACATTTTCCGCTCTAGAAACAACATATTGTACCCGATTTTCTTTAAATTTTGCAGAACATCTTATAATCCAACTAGAAACACGTATGCAAAAATTGGGTAAGATCGGTTCAGATTTAGATATAGCCCCCATACAAATGTCGCTCCCGATTTGACATTTTCCGCTCTAGAAACGACATTTTGTACCCGATTTTCTTTAAATTTGTCAGAACATCTTATAATCCAACTAGAAACACGTATGCAAAAATTGGGTAAGATCGGTTCAGATTTAGATATAGCCCCCATACAAATGTCGCTCCCGATTTGACATTTTCCGCTCTAGAAACGACATATTGTACCCGATTTCCTTTAAATTTGGCAGAACATTTTATAATCGAACTAGAAACATCTATGCTGAAAGTTGGTATGATCGGTTCAGATTTTGATATAGCCCCCATACAAATGTCGCTTCCGATTTGACTTTTTCCGCTCTAAAATCCACATATTGTACCCGTTTTTCTTTAAAATTGGCACAACATCTTATAATCCAACTAAAAAACCTATGGTGAAAGTGGGTAAGATAGGTTCAGATTTAGCTATAGCCCTCATACAAATGTTGCTCCCGAATGTTTAACCGATTTTGGCCAAATTTTACATATTATATTTCACCAATAAACAGACATGGTGAAAGCGGATCACATCGTTCCAGGTTTCAATATACCCCCATACAAATGTCCTTTCCGATTTAACATTTTTTGTCAAACACATACATACATCCCGATTTCACTTTTTTACCGAATTGGATCGCAATGAGAATTTTTTGAGTGATGCCCATATGTCCATACTTTAGTATGACTTTGGTATACTACTGTATAATTTGTATTTGTCTATCGGACAATTGGATCAATTAAGATATTATTTACCATATTCGTTAAATTTGACTAAAGAATAATTTATAGCATATAAATTATATGAATATAATTTATATAATTTGTATGAACTACATAAAATTGCTCCCATGAAATACCTGGGTTTAGTAATCAAAGCGAGGTACATACGCAGGGAGTGGTGTAGGGTATTATATAGTCGGCCCCGCCCGACTTTAGCCTTTCCTTACTTGTTTATTTTGAATTTCTCGGGACAGGGCGGGAAATCGTGAAGACGCCGTTTCGTTTTTTTGAATAAAGAAAATTATTTTATTTCCCATAACAAACGATTTGGCTCAGGAGAGCCAGGAGAATATCCCTGATATGATTACATACTTAAATAAAACAAATCAAATAATACCCTATTCCACGAAGTGGTGTAGGGTATAAAAACTAAAACAAATGAGCGTTGGCACGTCAGAAGTATTGGTGGAAAATTATATATTTTTTTCTGATGGTGCACTACAAAAAATACACATACTTACATATGAGAAGCATACATACACATACTTTTCAAACAATCACAGGTATCGAGGTCAAAAACCGTACCGCTTGACATGGAATGACTCATATGCAACTGAATGAGATGATTGTAAGGAGCATGTGTGCTATATTACTTGATGCGATTTTTTAAACGGATATTCGGAAAGTGAGCTGTGCTTCTAAAGAGTGATTTTTTTGAGGTTAGGATTTTCATGCATTAGTATTTGACAGATCACGTGGGATTTCAGACATGGTGTCAAAGAGAAAGATGCTCAGTATGCTTTGACATTTCATCATGAATAGACTTACTACGAGCAACGCTTGCAAATCATTGAATTTTATTACCAAAATCAGTGTTCGGTTCGAAATGTGAAAATCCGCTTTTTTATCGACAAATTTTGTTCAGCGATGAGGCTCATTTCTGGTTGAATGGCTACGTAAATAAACAAAATTGCCGCATTTGGAGTGAAGAGCAACCAGAAGCCGTTCAAGAACTGCCCATGCATCCCGAAAAATGCACTGTTTGGTGTGGTTTGTACGCTGGTGGAATCATTGGACCGTATTTTTTCAAAGATGCTGTTGGACGCAACGTTACGGTGAATGGCGATCGCTATCGTTCGATGCTAACAAACTTTTTGTTGCCAAAAATGGAAGAACTGAACTTGGTTGACATGTGGTTTCAACAAGATGGCGCTACATGCCACACAGCTCGCGATTCTATGGCCATTTTGAGGGAAAACTTCGGAGAACAATTCATCTCAAGAAATGGACCGGTAAGTTGGCCACCAAGATCATGCGATTTGACGCCTTTAGACTATTTTTTGTGGGGCTACGTCAAGTCTAAAGTCTACAGAAATAAGCCAGCAACTATTCCAGCTTTGGAAGACAACATTTCCGAAGAAATTCGGGCTATTCCGGCCGAAATGCTCGAAAAAGTTGCCCAAAATTGGACTTTCCGAATGGACCACCTAAGACGCAGCCGCGGTCAACATTTAAATGAAATTATCTTCAAAAAGTAAATGTCATGGACCAATCTAACGTTTCAAATAAAGAACCGATGAGATTTTGCAAATTTTATGCGTTTTTTTTTTAAAAAAAGTTATCAAGCTCTTAAAAAATCACCCTTTAGTTCATTTACATAAAGAGGCTGGGTATGTTGTTGAAAAGTCGCTGTGAAGCAACCACGAAAGCTTGCACAGGACGAAAATCATAATAGTGGTAGGGTGCAGCCAAATAATAAATGCAAATAAACCTCCATTCTATAAAATATAGATGCAAATAGGTCTTGAGCCAGGAGAATAGTTCAAAATATATTGATTACAAACGAAAAAACTAAAACAGTTTTGTAGAATTTATAAAAAATAAAATAATTTTCAAAATGATCTTTTTTTAAATGATCAAAAGCAATTAATTTTAATTAAGATTTTTTTAAAATACAAAACTTTTTTTAAAAAAATGCAATGCATTATATATTTTATATTTAAGGATTAAAATGTTCCATGAAAAAAATTGCCAAAAAATTAAAGACTCCAAACTTGTAAATATAGTTTCACGCTTAGTAGTAAAATTACTCGCCAACTTATTCATCAAAATTAATAGAGTTAAAACTCGTCCATGTTTTTTGAAGATCGATCATTTTCAACAAAAAATAATGGGTATTTAAGTAAACCAAGAATACAAACTGCATATTTTTGCAAAATTTTCATTTTTGTTGGAGATATGGCTAAAATGATCTATCCAACTGGCCCGGCTGATTTTTTGCATGTGTCGCTGATTTTTTGCATGTCGCTAATGTCGCTTGCAATTGTTACAAAAATCCAAAATTCGCGGTTGTAATTGCATTTGTTGCCTCCATCTGGGTTTTATCTGTGATAGAAACTATTCTGTCAAAAATATTCTCTATTTAGTCAGCAATCATATGCCAAAAATATTTTGGTATTCTCTATATGATGAAAAATTACGAAGATTTTTCTAAAGGCTGTTTTTCAAAATTTTTGACTTTAAAGCCAACATTTGTACTATTTCCCTCGCAAATAGCCTGATAACTTAAGAAGCAAAATGTTGTAAACAGTGATAGGATGATATTTGATAATATGATATACCCTAAATATGGAAAACGCGGCTAATATAAGAGTGAAAAAAAATATCCTATCTACCAATGCCACAATTTCGTGCACTGAAAAAAAATATGTATATATTCCGTTAAAGGGTTTTGAAGGAAAAAAGTTGTGTTGGTTCAAAGTCAGATATTTGTTCAAAAACGATATTTTTCAAATATTTATTACAAACAAACTATATTTGGCACAAACATAGTTTTGGTGTCATAATACAGCTAAGAAACCACAATTTCTAATAAAAAAAATTGAGTGAAAAATGAGTGAGAAACAGTTCGACAAAGTTAAAAAGAAATTGGAGTTTTCAAAATCTGTAATACAATTTTTTTTTCACATTATGTACAAATCTATATATATATATATAAAAATCAATGTGTGTCTGTATATTGCGTATAGGACGCCAAACCGGTGGACCGAATCGCCTGAAAATTTTACTGTATCTATCTTCTGGACAGAGGATGGTTCCTGGATATTATAGGTCATGATAGGACAACATATTTTTTGTGTGAGAGGTACCACACCCACACAAAAAATATTTTAAAACTATCACAACAGGCATACCGAAGGGTGGATTAGCTCGATAATTTTACTGCAGCTATCTCCTGGGCAAGGGATGGTTCCAGGATATACTAGGTCATTATACCAAAACACGTTCCGAAGTACGGATTCTCTTGAAAATTTTATTGTGACTAACTTCTGAACACATGGTGTCTATACAATCGTCATGATACAAATGGACGTGAGACTGCCCACACCAACTATATATTAAAACAAGTAAGGAAAGGCTAAAGTCGGGCGGGGCCGACTCTATGATACACTCCACTTTCAATACGAATACAATTAAATTCGGCGAAAAGATGAAAACGGGAAGGATTTTTGTATCCTGTAAATGTATGTGTTTGACAAAAAATGTTAAATCTGAAAGGACATTTGTATGGGGGTATACTGAAATCTGGAACGAAATAGGTGAAATATAATATGTATAGTTTGGCCAAAATGGGTTAAACATTTGGGAGCAACATTTGTATTTGCGCTATATCTAAATCTGAACCGATCTTAGCCACTTTCACCATAGGTTTTTTACTTGGATTATAAGCTGTTGTGCCAAATTTGAAGATAATCGGGTACAATATGTGGTATCTAGAGCGGAAAATGTCAAATCGGGAGCGACATTTGTATGGGGGCTATATCTAAATCTGAACCGATCTTACCCAGTTTCAGCACAGGTGTTTTTAGTAGGATTATATGGTGTTGTACCAAATTTGACGATAATCGGGTACAATATGTGGTTTATCGAGCGGAAAATGTCAAATCGGGAGCGACATTTGTATGGGGGCTATATCTAAATCTGAACCGATCTTACCCAGTTTCAGCACAGGTGTTTTTAGTAGGATTATATGGTGTTGTACCAAATTTGACGATAATCGGGTACAATATGTGGTTTATCGAGCGGAAAATGTCAAATCGGGAGCGACATTTGTATGGGGGCTATATCTAAATCTGAACCGATCTTACCCAATTTTTGCATACGTGTTTCTAGTTCGATTGTAAGATGTTGTGCCAAATTTAAAGAAAATCGGGTACAATAAGTCGTTTCTACAGCGGAAAATGCTATATCTAAATCTGAACCGATTTGCCTCAAATTAAATAGCGTTCGTTCTTGATCCACAAAACTTACTTGTGCCAATTTTTGTTAAGATCGGACTATAATTGCGACATGTAATTTGATTACAACAATAGATGGAGAGACAGACAGACGGACAGACAGACAGACGGACAGACGGACATTGCTAAATCGACTCAAAAAGTGATTCTAAGTCGATCGGTATACTTAACAATGGGTCTATCTCGCTTCCTTTTGGATGCACAAAGCCATAATACTCTCGTGGAGTGTATAATTATCTCAAAACACTTAACGAATGGCGGATTCTCTTGAAAATTTTACTGTATCTACATTGTGTAAAGGGAATGTTTTTTGGCTATAATAGGGCATGGGCATGACGCCGCTCACAAAAACTATATTTTAAAACTATATCAAAATATACTGATTCACTTGAATATTTTATTGTAACCAACAGAGGATGACCTTAACTATAATAGGTCGGGCTATAAAAAGGGACGCGGCTCCACACAAACAACAATATTATAAAGTAACACGTGCCGATTTTTTTTCTGCCGCTACGTTCAGGTAAGGGTTTCTCATACCCGAACTAAGAAGGTGCTCCAGTAGATGGGTATCAAAATGTCTACGCTTCATATGCATTGGGCCGTGTTTATACCGTACATCCAAACAAAGCAGAATGTTATTATTTGAGAATAATATTAGTTAACATGAGAGTACCCACTTCAGTTTCAAATTTAAGAGCAGTTGAGAGGGGCGTGTCAGAAACTGGAAGACCACATTAATGTATGTTTCTGTCAGCTGTCATCCTCTCCAGATACGAACTTTGTTTGCAATAATATCAAGAACTTGCTTGCCATCTAACCCAAATGACCTGTGGGAAAAATTCAAAGAGGATATGAGTGAGGACATTTTGCATCATTATCGCACCGTTACTATTCTATATCATTTGCGATTAACATTTTCAACGATACGCTAAAAAAAGTTAGGACATATGCCTAGCCATAAGCAACAACGCTTTTAATCAACTTGGAATGGTGGCGCCTGAACGTTATATCATTGACATTACTGATCGAGATTTGCTAAGAGATCGACAATTCAATGTTGAAGACTTGCGTTTGTTTGTCGCAACAAAAAACCTCTATTAATTGCAAAGCAACAATTACTGCTGTTATAAACAATTATAACTGCAGTAACAAATGACAGCGGCGGCCTTTTTTCTCGATGCACCAGGAGGCACAGTTAAAACCTTTCTCATCAGTTTGGTATTAGCGCACATCCGCTCTCAAGATGGGATAGCTTTAGCTGTTGCTTCCCCGGTATTGCTGCTACATTATTGGATGGAGGACGAACGGCACATTCAGCGTTGCAATTGCCATGGAATATGCAATTTGATTCTCCAACCTGTAATATTGGCAAATGTTAAGGCATGGCGAAAATGCTCAAAACATGCTAGCTGATTGTGTGGGATGACTGCATCATGGTACATAAGAAATCCTTAGAAGTGCTTAATCGAACACTTCAATCTTTAATACCAAATACACAACCATTCGGTGGAACTCTTATTTTACTAGCTGGACAGACCCTTCCAGTAATTCCAAAATCAGCACCCGCATCTCCGGCGATATGTACAAAAAATTAATCTGACCACCAATGTGCGTGTACATCTGCATCACAATGACTTTGCAGCTATATTTTCGAAACATCTACTGGATGTTGGTAATGGAAAAGTATCAGTTGATGCAGTGAAAAGGAGTATTACATTTTCAAAAAATGTCATTCAGGAATCAAATCAGCAATTAATCGAGAAAGTCACAAACTATGGAAACAAAGAGTGGTTTTACGTCCGTGCTATATCGGCTGGAATTTCTGGAACAAATTTCACACATTACAAATCGATAGACAGTATCATGAATGCGGATGAAGTTGTCAACTATCGAATTGAATTTCTAAATTCTTTGGACCTTCCAGGAATTCCGCCGCAAATGTTATCTCTTAAAATTGCGAGCATACAAAGTTACATACATAAGGAAGACGAAAACCCGTGCAACGCCGGGTACATAAATCTAGTAATAAATAAACTAATAGATAATTATATTTGTCCAAATATTTACATAAGATACTTGCATGTACATAAGAATTGAGAAGTTAATTGACGTTTTATTTACCTTTTGAGATCATTTATGTGATGAAAATATACGTTTACAAACTCCCGCAGGGTTGTATAACACCAACCTTTGGTGAAATATATAAAATATTTGTCCAGCCCTCCTATATCATTTGATCAATCTCGCCAACCTGCAATATTTTAATTCTTAGTTGTAGTTAATTTATTTTTGCTTATCCGCTATCTTTCGGCCGGTACTTAAATACGAATTTCCCCTGCCTGTAGAAAGGGTTGTCGAACATCAATCATGCGATAAATGTGCAAGTTGTTCGATGTCAACCTGTATAAAAATAGATTGATATCTTATTTTCGTTGCTCCGGCTAAACATAGACGTAGACGTGTTAATCTCTGTCAACATTTTCTGAGCTACCCTTGAACAACAACAAAAAAAAGAGAGCCATCCTAGCCGATGTATGTACGGACGAGGACTGTTGGGTTTATTAATGTGTGTGTTGGTCAACCTTTTGTATTGCGTGTATCCCTCACCTCCTTATGCCAACATTACTGTCATGTTAACATGCGAAGAATACGTGTGCGTGTGTGTGTGAGAGTGAAACATATGACTTAATTCATACGAATTCAATTTGTCAACCCAGCACAGCCATCAATCAAGGGTCCACCGTCAGCCAGCCAACCAAACATTAAACCAGCAAGTGAGAGAAAAAGAAAGCCCTTTAAGGACTTTCCTTTTGCTTTGTTCACATATTTCTTGCTGTCGTCGTCGCTGTTGTTGCCCACATTACTTTCATTTTACAGTTAATATATTTTAAATGTCGGAGGAGTATATTAACGGCAACTATTACCCACGAAAATCAGTTGGGGCGGTGTGGCGAAATACGCTCTTGAAAGAAAATAACGAAGAACCGCACTTGCCACTTCCGGTTTTGATATATGCGAAGGCAAAAGGATACACAGCAGTCGACTCCTGTACACGGACGAGAGTCGTTGCTGCCAGTCTAGCAACGACATCAGCAGAAATCAATGAAATTAAATGCCACAAAAAAGCCGTAAATAATTTATGTCTTTTCGATTACAATTTAAGATTACACTTTTTACTACCGACAGACATATGAACGTGTGTGTGTGCGTGCGAATACTTGTGCCAACAAGGGAGCAAGAGTTACCTCTGATGACTGCAGCTATTTGTGTGTGTTCAGCTATCTAGGGAAAGTGCGGCACAGTGTTCCGTAGTAGAATTTCAGAATTTCATGGGGGATATAGAAGCACATCTCTCTCTCTAAGATCACGGCTACGCCTCGTCCGGAAACAAAATGTTGGGATTGGATATTGCATGAACATTTTTATGCGAAGAAGCCCTCAGCAAGCTGGTTGACGTGTTTGTCGGCAACCAATCGAACAACTGATAGCTCATGGAAAAGTAAAACATATGAATTAGTCAGATCCAGCCCAACTTTGCTGATTCTTAACTAAAAATGATTGATTGGGAAGCTGGTGTATATTATTGAGAAGACTTGGGAAATCTTGCCAAACCAAACCAATAACAAAAGATGATGTAATGAAATTAGAGAATGCTGAGCAAAATGTGTAGAACTATGTTTAGGAACAAAATGAAAATAGTCGAACTGTCCTCGCAAATAAAAACAAATACAATAAAAGCGTTTCATTTTGGTATCAAACCATTCATTGGCTTATTCACATAGCGCTAATTTATTCAACTAAGGAAAGGCTAAAGTCGGACGGAGACGACTATATGATACACTCCACTCTCTATCCTATTACAATTCAATTCGGTTAAAAAGTGAAATCGGGAAGGATTTTTGTATCATGTAAATGTACGTGTTTGACAAAAAAAAATTAAATCGGAAAGGACATCTGTATGGAACATGGAACGATGTGACCCGCATTCACCATGTATGTTTATAGATGGAAAAAATAAATTTATAAAGTTTACATTTTAGGGACAGAAAAAAAGTGTAAAGCATTGAAGGTGTGACTTCAGACCCAAAGTATGCTTGAACCAAATCCATTTCAGAACAATTTTAAGCTGTTTGAGCCATGTCCGTCCGTCTTTCTGGTTGGTGTACACGATAACTGTCGAAAGTAGTTAAGGAATTTATTACAGCTTTACATATGGAATTATTTTCACAAACTTAGTTTAAGTTCGAAAAATGGGCGACACAAATGGTCCATATTCCTATATTAAATTAAAACCAATGAAACGTCCACATGGATATTGGGAAGTAGCTGCTATAACATATATATCGGAATAATCTGAAATTTAACTTTTGTCAATGATTTTACAAACGTTGCATTCATCCGAAATATGGGCGATTTTACCACACCAAGCCTTGGTTAAAATAAAAACGAAATCAGTAGCAATTTTATATTTGAAAATGTTTTTTATAATCACTTTAAACCTAAAAAATATTTATGATTTATCCACCCCCCTTTAACCTCCCACGTTGCCACTATCCGAGATAAAATTAAATTCTTTATAACTTTTATGTGGAAGCTGTGTCCATTTGCCACAAACCTTCTAGTACCTCTCGCGCAAATAATTCGGTGCTGCACACTGGAAATTCAAAAATTTTAGATTGGAAATTGTTAAATGTGTATATATTTTCTTTACGACAACACCCCAAGCCAGCAAGAAAATCTACTGGAGAAAACTAGGTGGCAACGCCGCTCAGAGGAATATTTTCATACAAGCTGAGGAAAAAATTAGAAGGAATAGAGCTAGGACATTATTTCGCACAACCACAACCGCCCACAACCACGCCCAGCTCCCATGTAAGTTAAAATGAAAAAAAAAAAATGCCATAAATTTCTTATTTTAATAAATATGTGAATACAAATCATTACAAGTAATTTGATTTGGTCCACATAAAATGAAAATTGTCAGTGTCCAAATAAAATTTTTGGTTTTTTGAGATTTTCGAAATTTTTTATATATTTTTTTATATTTTATAGCTTTATACTTAACTTAATGTTAAGCTAGACCCAATACTTCCATGCGTTCACATGCCATAAAACCTTACATCCCTAAAGTATGCTTTAAATAAATTTTCCTAAATACATTAACAGAGAATAACGAAGAAAGTATTGCTTCATTTGTGGCTTAGAAGGTTTTACCATTTAAGTAATTAAATCGATGTTGGCAGCTATAAGCACAATATTCATTTTAAAATTAATAAATAAGACAATAGTTTAACAATATTTGACAATGCCGAGACATCGGTCGGCCTCACGAATATAGTTTTATACTGTAGAAATTACCAATACTGAATAAATACAACATTCAGGTTATCCTCTGTCTGAAAAGAAAAGCAAAAACGTTATTACACTTTCTTTAAATGCAAAAGAACACCACAAGAGGTCCTATTTTCTAGGAACTAAACGAAATTTTAATACGATACATGGTTTCCGAGATACATCCCCATAAAATAACCTCTCATATGTTGAAATTTGCAACCATTTTAGCATTTATGAACTTTAAATGCATCCACAGTTAAAATTAATATTGGCAAATCTTTTATAATATTCTTAAAGGAATGTTCTTTGTAAAATTCAATCAGTAAAGTAGAGATTTGGGCGCATGAAATTTGCTAGCTCTTGCCGCTGATAATACATTGTGCCTGAAAGGTATTTACAATTTTCCGTTCGAACAAGTGGAATTAATTCGGACCTAAAGCAGTTATACACAACTTACTTAAAAGTAAGTGGTAAAAGAAAGTAATAAAGTGACTATGACTGTGTAAGTAGTTGAAAAATTATATTTAACATTTTGTGATTACTGCGGTCTTGTCAGTTTTCATAAGTGTTGTGATTTCGTGTGATTCGTAGTGAACATAATTTATGAATACCGTGGACCCAAAGTTATATGCAGGACTCAACTTGACTCAAAGTGTAAATGTGAAAGTGTTTATCGGAGTGTGTAGTTTATGGTGGAATTAATAACTCGTTAGCATTTTTCGACAAACTCCAACAGTTGTCATTTTATTTTACATATGTGATCATATCTCTGAAGTTTTGTCTACAAGACCCATGAAGATGTTATTTGAAATGTGATGGAAAGTACGTTTAAAATGGTATATAACATCATTCACTTTTCGGTGCACATATAGACATTTTATATTATTTCCTGAAATAATTATTTAAATTCCAGTATCAAGTATAAAATGTGTATGTTTTATTTTGCTTTTGTAATGACAATGTTTAATAATAAACCCATTTTGTCAAAGCGAACTATGCTTCATTCTTTTATGCTTTCTTAAAATGTCGTACCAATACAGGGTGATAATTATGTTGCTTCTGTATAGACCGGCCCATTTCTTTTTATTTTTTATGTATGTTATATCTCGGAAAAATGTACAAAATTAAAAGATTGTATCTTTATTTTTCAACTTTATGTCATAAAAATGGTTTTGGGACCAATCCTTCCATACACATGTTTTCTAAGAGTGAGGCTATAAGACGTTTTAACCGTCTGAATCTCACTTACTTGTTTTATTCACTTCTATGACGTAGGTGGTCTAGGCCACTGGTTTCTCACAAATTACCTGAATAATGTTGGCCTACAATCTTGAATCGTAGCTGGCTTATCGACAAAGACTTTTGATTGCACTTCGCTTTCTATCCGCTCTCAAAAATTGTATTATTAATCGTGTTATTCCAACAATTTTTAGCCTGATTCCTTGGAGTTCAATTTTGAAACACTGTGACCTGCGGGACATTAATATCCTAGCAGTTTATGTGGCATGCAACACAATAGAATATTATGTGCGAATATATTTATTTTTTCTTCTTCTTTTACTCGTTAGTATTATAAAATTAAATCACTTTGAATGGATTTGGCACAACTCGTCTACAGCAACCTTCAGTTTTGGGGAATATCACTCTCCATGTCCTTAGGAGAAGGCATACTTCCCTGCTACTGCTTCGAACGATAATAATCGTTAAGGTTGTTAATGTTTTGCGAGGTAAGTACTAAAAAATTTGTTCAATGTATTGAAGTATGGGTACACATACATACACGCCACAATATATGAACATTAGTCGGTGTCGAAAATTATTTCGTTTGTTTCTAATAGCAAAGTAACAAATTAATGAGAATAAGTTAAAAAATAAAATAAATAAAATAAATAAAATAAGTAAAATAAATAAAATAAATAATATAAA
>CANDYM010000048.1:0-31328 GCA_947397865.1 Polietes domitor
TGGTCGCATTCATGCTGTAAAAGCAATGTCCGTTCAGAATTTCATGATTCTAGGCCCAGTTGTTTGGTCTGGGCTGGGTTACAATTTTTATCCCATTTAATCCCCTAAAAGTACAAAATTTGAAAAATGTTTTCTTATTAGTGATCTGCGCTGTAAAACGAATATACACACCGAATTTTATTATTGTAGCGTCATCCGTGTTGTTGGCACCTTTTTTATCCCCTTTTCCCTTTAAAAGTACACATTTCGAAAAATTGCTTCATTTTGCGATTCTAAACATTTTGAGAGATGTACACACCGAATTTTATGGTTTCAACTCCATCCATGGTACTATTTTTATCCCTTTTTACCCGATTTCACCCCCAAAAAGTACGAATTTTGAAAAATATTTTCTTTCAAATCTGACCCCTTCGCTGTAAGGCAAATGTACATACCAAAATTCATGATTCTAGCTTCAGCCATGTTGTTGGTACAATTTTTGTCCCTTTTTGTACCATTTAACCTCCCAAAAGTACGAATTTTTAAAATGTCACTTTTTGGGATGTCTTCATGCCGCTAGAGGAATATCCATACCAAATTTCAAGATTCTAGGCCCAGTCGTTTGGTCATTGCGATGGTATTATTTTTATCCCTTTTTACCCGATTTCACCCCCAGAAAGTATGAATTTTGAAAAATGTTTTCTTGGGCGTGTTGAAGCTATAAGAGGAATTTTTGTACCAAAATTCAAGATTCTAGTCCCAGCCGTTTGGTAATTGCGGTGGTACAATTTTTTCCCTTTTTAACCCTTAAAAGTACGAATTACGAGAAACTTCCTTCAAATCAGATTTCTTCGCTGTAAGGGAAATGTACGTACCAAATTTCATGATTCTAACTGCAACCATGTTGAGGGACCATTTTTGTCCCTTTTTGTCTCATTTAACCCCCCAAAAGTAAGATTTTTTTAAAATGTCACTTTTTGGGATGTCTTCATGCCGCTAGAGGAATGTATTTCAAGATTCTAGGCCCAGCCGTTTGGTCAATGCGGTGGTACCATTTTATCCCTTTTTACCCGTTAAAAGTACGAATTTCGAAAAATCCTGTCTTATCACACATCTACACTGCAAGAGAAATATACACACCAAATTTCATGATTCTAGCTCTAGCGGTTTGGTCTGGGGAGTGATCAGTCAGTCAGTCAATCAGTCACTCAATCACGCAACTCTTTTATATATAGATTAACATAGAAAGATGAAATTTTGTATATGTGTAGAAAAGGAGAATTAATTACCCAAAATCCCTTATTTTACGTGAGATGGACAAACCGACGAACTTCATGTTTGGATCTGTTCTGCATTTCTCGAAATTTGTAACTTTAGGTAATTTAATTCCTATTTGAGTTAGAGGGTTCCACCTCCGAATTTACTATCTTTGAGTAATTTTCCATCAAAATCCATTGAAATATTTCCCCATATCCCTTTTCGTATATATTGAAATAATTTGAAAAATTTCCAGGTAAACACTAAAGTTAAAAATTTTCTGGTTTTGACCACTTTCATTAATGTCTATGAAAAAATCATTCAAATGTGCTATGAAATTCCAACTGACCCAGACTATGTATCAAAGATTTTTCAAAGGTTTTTCTTTTCTATTCCACCCCCAAAAATATTCTCACTTCTTTGTAAGTGTCACCATATTGCACACACTTTCGACAGAATCTAAACTACCACTCGATTGGAGGTAGGACCCCGAATGAAAACCAAACCAAACCTGGACAAATGACAGCCGTTACTGCAACGACAGTTATAGTCGGCCATTAGTTGCGGAGAATATTGACAACAATAAATACACACATTTCGTGGCCGAAACTAATATACGACGGATATAAATATCGAAACGAAAAAAAGCGGACAAACACAAAAAATATAATAAACAAATTGAAGCAATAAGCACTAGTACGGCAACAAATGACAAGAACAAAAAAAACAGACATTAAAATGAATTAACATGAACAACTGAATTAAGTTATAAACCTCAAAACGCCATAAACTGCAACGAAAACGAAAACACCCTCGGGGTGCTACAGAAATGGACTCATATTTAACGCGTTTCATACAGAAATTACCATTTTGTTCGGAATATAGGTAAAGTTTAGCAACTACCAACGCTAATAATTGATTGAAATAATTTATTTGTTGAGGTAAAAATAGATCATGACCTTTAAGGCAGTGAAAACAGTGAAAAGTGAAAATGGCAAAAAAGGCAACAACAAAAATCGCTTAAAACTTTTTCGCAAAACTCAACTGAATCCACGGCGCACAAAAAAAGAGCGGTAAAAATACCAGCTGAACTTAACAACATTGTGTGCCATTTTGCAATTATATATAATTCGTTGTTCAAAAATACACACACACACACACTGAAAACTTTTCCTCCATTTTTTTTTGTAGAAAGGATATTTCAGAATAATAAAAAAACGTAAACTGCTAAAAATTGCTATGAAAAGTGTAAACTTCACCTTGAACTTTTTTTGCTTGGTTTCGTAGCCGCAATACGCATTTCCAACACAATGCCAAGCAACAACTACAACAACCTCCAATACATGGAGGGACACACAGATGCCAATACACATACACTCACACACTTACATATGTATGAATATTAGTAATAATCATAACAAATCTGCTATAAATTCATTAATATTTTCTTTATTGCGCCCAGAGGTGCACAAACACCACCCTTCTCACTAGTAGTTGAAGGAGAGCAACAGAAAATGTGTGGGTGAGAGTTGAAGTGAGTGGAAGGGAGAGAGAGGGCCGTAAATAAACACATTTCGCCATATACACATCTACTACTGAAAGTATACACTGATTTTAGCTTAAATCACATATTGATATGCACGCATGTGCACTAGACAGGGTCACCCAAAATTCCTAAATATGATATAAAAAATTAAAGATGGGGTATACATAGTTTGTAATTCCATTTGCAACAACTTGAAATAACGACCTGAGACCCTATAATACATATATATATATTACACTGTATGTAATGTTCTAATTCATAGAAATGTAACCATATAAAATACGTGATAAAAGACAAAAAAATCCGTGACTTCCAGTTTTGCCCAGAATAATGCACTTTTTTATAGGCCCCCAAAGATTTGGGGTCTCTTTGTCTTTTTGCAAAAAGTGATCATTTTCTCAGGCTCATACCTTGTAAACCGAATTTTGATTTACTCTCTGAGGTAAAGTTGTAGCTCTTGTCATAAAGAACAAAAATTGTGAACATAAAACGACTTCGTCTTTAAAGTTAAAATCGCAAATGTCGTCGAACAAATCTTATAGGCCATACGTGCGTATACGTGCTGTTGATTAAAGATGATATCACTCATACGCACTATAGACGGATTGACCATTAAAACTATTGGTGCTAACGTGACCACATGGTCACACACAAAAAAAGTCCACCAACGCTTCTGGTGTGGATCACTGATAACATAAAAGTTTTATCTCAAAATTCGAAAAAAGTAATTACAGCACTATTCGGGTTAACAGAAACAGTCCTGCAAGATATATTTTTCCTACTTAATCTGTGTTAAGAATCATTCCTAGGATGTTCATATGTTCTAGAATGTAATTTATTGAGATCTTAGGTACATTTTTGTAGTTGAGTGTTTCTCTGATTTTTGAACGGTTTGTTACCTATGGGCCTGAACAGGGGAAAAAGAAAAAACAAATTCGATTTTTTTTTAAGTTTTTAACCTTGAAGATGAAGCTTTTTTAGTTTTATATGTTCATCAATTGTGTTCTTTATGACAAGACCTACAACTTTGCCTCATAAAGCAAATCAAAATTTCAAACGGTTTGCAAGATATGATCCTGAGAAAATGATCACTTTTTGCAAAAGTTACACCGAGGCCCCAAATCTTTAGGGGGCCCATAGAAAACAAATTTGCATGAATTTTGACAAAACTGGGAGACAAAACTGCCCGTCCGTCCATCTATTGAAAACACGCTATCATCTAAACGAAAAACGCTAGCAAGTCGAAATAGTCTACAAATGTGTCCTATAGTCGTAGATCGGTTAGGATTGATTGCGTTGACACGTAAAATCAATCAGATCAGATTTTAGAAAGTCGTACTCTTAAAAGGATAAAATGGGTATATAGGGATACAAATGGTACAAACTAAACGGCTACACCTAGAATGATGAAATTCGTTTTTTACATCCCTCTAATTGCGTAGACACGTAAAATAAAGAGACTTTAGAAAGTTGTACTCTTAAGGGGGTAAAATGGAAAACGGGATAAAAATTGTACCAACCACATGTCCGTAGCTAGAGTCATGAAACTCGGAGTACACATTGCTGTGACTACGTAGACACGAAAAATAAAAAGGTTTTTCCAAATTCGTACTTTCAAGAGATACAATGGGAACAGAGGGATAAAAATTGTACCCACTAAACGTCTACAGCTAGAAAGATGAAATTCGGTGTGCACATCTCACTAATAACGTAGACACGTAAAATAAAGAGATTTTCCAACTCGTATTTTTAAGGGGATGAGGGGGATAAAAATGCTACCAACCAAACGACAGCAGCTAGAATCATGGAATTCGATGTATACATTGCTCTGACTGATAGACAAGCAGAATATTTTTTTAATTTCGTACTTTTATTACTTTTACGGCAAAAATGGGAAAAGTGATAAAGTAAAGTAGCGAGCAAATGGCTAGAATCATGAAGTTAGTTTATCTTGCACTGTGTACGTAAGAGATAATGGATTATCAAATCTGTATTTTTATACCCTCCAGATTGGGAGTATACTAACTTTGTAACATCTTGAAATATCGACCAGAGACCCAATAAAGTATATATATATTCTTGATCGTCATACAATTTTAAACTCTAGCATCTAAACGAAAGGAGCTAGGACGTCCAAATTTTCCATAAATAAGTCTAATAGTCGTATTTCCGTTGGGATTGCAACTGGGCGAAATCGGTCCTAAGGGAAAAATTTTTCCCTCACATGGACTGAAAATACCCATAATAACCACTAATATTTTAGAGTATTTAAGCATGTTTTTTCAATATGTCCTGATATTGGGTATACGCATTCCCCTATAACAAAAACGTGCACCATAAAAAGGTTCTTATTCGTAGGGGGTGATATTGGACAAAAAGGGATAAAAATAGTACCTAATAATTTAGTGGATACATAATATGAAAATTTTTTTTTCCAAATTCGTACTTTTAAGGGATAAAATGGGAATAGAGGAATAAAATGGTACCAACCAAATGACAGCAGCGAGAGTAATGAAATTCGGAGTATACATTCCTCTGACTGCGTAGACACGAAAAACAAAAAGGTTTTTCCAAATTCGTACTTTCAATGGATACAATGGGAACAGTGGGATACAAATACCTACTAAACGGCTACGGCTACAGCTAGAATGATGAATTCGGTGTGTACCTCTAATTACGTAGACACATAATAATAAAGGGATTTCTCGACAGTCGTACTTTTAAGTGGGCAAAAAATGACACCAACCAAATGGCCGCAGCTAGTATCATGGAATTCGGTGTATACATTCCTCCGACTGCATAGACTCACAAAATAAAAAATTTCCTCAAATTCGTACTTTATTTTTTTACTTTTTCAGCAAATATGGCAAAATTGATAAAACTGGTAACGAACAAATGAAGTAAAGCTCTCTTGCACTGCGTACGAGAAAGATAAATTTTTTTTATTTACTTTTGAAATAGGATAAAAATAAAAATAAAGATTTAAGGGCCGATGTTGATTTTGAATAAAACGCAAGTTATTTAGGAAATTATTGCCATTTATTTTTATTATGATAATATTGGTATGGTTCAGTTATGTATGGAACAAAATATCGGCCAAATGGAAGCCGCGACCTAGTCGGCACACGTCCAACCGATGATCCACATTTTCGATGACTCTGAGGCATAATTAAGGTTCTGTGCCGTTAATGTGCCGAATTATCTCATCCTTTAGCTCTTGAATTGTTGCTGGCTTATCGACGTACACCTTTTCTTTCAAATAACCCCAAAGAAAGAAGTCCATCGGTGTCAAATCACATGATCTTGACGGCCAATTGACATCGCGACCACGTGAGATAACACGGCCTTTGAATTTGTCGCGGAATAGAGCCATTGTTTCGTTAACTGTGTGGCAAGTGGCACCGTCCTGTTGAAACCACATATCGTCCACATCCATATATTCCAATTCGGGCCACAAAAAGTTCGTTATCATCTCACGATAGCGAAGACCATTCACAGTAACTGCATGACCGTCCTCATCTTGGAAAAAATATGGTCCGATGATGTCGCCAGCCCAAAAACCGCTCCTAACAGTCTCTCTTTGTGGATGCATTGGTTTTTCGACAATCACTCTTGGATTATCATTTGTCCGAATGCGACAATTCTGCTTATTGACGTATACACTGGGTGAAGATGTGCCTCATCACTGCAGATGATTTTCTTCGAAAATTGATCATCCACTGTTGCCATTTCTTGCCGCCATTCTGACCATTGACGACGTTTGGAATGGTCAAGAGGCTTTAGTTCTTCAGTCAATTGCATCTTGTAAGCATGTAAATGCAAGTCTTTATGCATAATGTTCATCAACGATGAGCGTGAGAGGTGCAATAGTTGGGCACGACGACGAGTTCAGGTGGATGGCTCTTCAGCCGCACTATTCCACAGCAGCAACATTTTCTGCCGTACGAGCTGTACGAGCATGCACTGATGTTTTCACATCTCCTGCAGACCCGGTTTGCTCAAATTTTTGAACGATTTTTCCGATTGTACGCACATTTGGACTATTAAATTGACCAAAAAATCACGAAGTACACGATATGCATTTTGATTGGAACGCCCATTTTAATTTTAACGGGTTGCTCGATTGTGTATCTTTCCATGGTTCATATTGAGTTAGTCTGAAATTGAGAAACGTCAAATGAAATGTAGAAAAAACTTGACATTTAGGTGTGGTTCACATTCAACATCGGCCCTTACAATTTAACCACCCTTCACAACTGAAGCTGAAAATGCATTCACTATCCCCCAATAGTAATATTTTCCTGTAATGTTACTACACGTCTGTAAAATCGACAGCCTCTGTGGATTGCAATCCACGGTGGAGGGCATATAAAGTTCGGCCCGGCTAAACTTTTTACTAGCTTTTTATTTGCATGTACCACGACCCAACCTAATATGCATGGAAATATATAAACCCACGCCCCCACACACATATTATCTTCAATACACAAAAATGACATGTGTTGATTTCATTAACCCTCCCCAGGCCAACGACATATTATGCGGAAATAACAAAGAATTCGTTTATTTTTAAATAGACTAATTTGTGCTACAGGTTATTATTTATGAGATACGGAAAATTTACTGAGTCGCTCCTAATATGGAAATGTATAATTTGAGCAGGGTATACCATAAATAAGCACTCATGCTAAGTCACCAAACTAGTCGGTGAGTTGGTGTGTAAGGCCCGTAAATATCTTGAAAGTCGCACCAGTCGTCTTCCGAGATATTTAACTTAAAATCATGGATTGGCATTTTCGATTATTTAGGATAAATTTTTATTTTGTGATTTTTTCTTTATGGAGGCCAACCCGGTCTAATGTTTTTGTCATATGTATAGGTAGTCTTACTGCGTTTCACATTTCAACATGCGTTGATATATGTATCAAATTGCATGTGTGTTCCAATTGTTCTTTCTACAACTGAAATCCAAACAACAAAAAGGTCGTCGAAAACAAGAACAACGCCAACGTTGTTCTTCTATCCGCCCCTCCCCCTTCCACACAAGTAACAAGGTCATGTCAACAAGGTTAATAAAATTGTAGATACAATGTTTACACTACCGCATGTACACAAATAAAACAGCAACAACAACCAAAACAATGACAGCAATAGTATATAGTCTTACTATACTTTCAATTTCTCATTAAAACAATTGGAAAAATAAACAAAAACAAAACGAACTAAAACAGCAGATTATCCACACAAAACAAACAATAACAATGGCCACACACACATACATACATACACTTAAAGAGTATTTACTCCTCCTATTCGTTTTTAAATCCTTGCCTGGCTAAGGCCATAAAGATGGCAAGGAAATCAAATGTCAATAATTAGACCGGAAATGGAAAACAAAGACAAGGGAAATGTTCTTCAAAATTGGGTAAACAAATGAATGGGGTGGGCTGGGTTTGATGTTTATGTTAACCCTTTAGGAATCGCAGTACTTTTAGAATTTTAAGGGAAAAATAAAAAAATCCATAACAAAGTATAGTATAACAATGGAAATATTAAACAAAATCTATTTTATAAGAATAGATTTCATAGAATATTCACAAATAAGACGAGCCAGACTCTGTGTGTCAGAGCAAAGAACAGTATAGTCCGCAAAAAGTAAATCAAAAACAAGTAAGGAAAGGCTAAAGTCGGTCGGGGCCGACTATATAATACCCTACACCACTCCCTGCGTATATACCACGCTTTGATTACTAAACCCAGGTGTTTCATGGGAGCAATTTTATGTAGTTCATATAAGTTATACAGAATACTATAAATTCATCTTTAGTCATATTTAGCGAATATGGTAAGTAATATGATAATTGATCCAATTTTCCGACAGACAAATACAAATTATACTGTAGTAGTAAGATGAATCGGACCGACATTTGAAATGGGCCTATAACAACACTTGGTGCCTGGTTCAAAACATGGGCCTATATATTTCTCATTCACGGTAGGTATTCCTAGTTGAAATATATCATGATCTGATGTAAGACGTAGTTTTTAGAGGTGTAATAAAGTAGAATGGGGCCCCATTTCGGTCATTCCAAAGTATGGACACATATATTTGACTTTCATAGTATGTATTCTTAGTTGAAATATAATATAATATGTAAAATTTGAAAAAAAAAATCCGATGTAAATTTGCGGCATAGGGCGCTACATTAAAAAGTGGTTCCATACAGATCACTTTCAAAGTAGGCATTCTTAGTTAAAATATGACATTACATGCAAAATTGTATCGAGATCCAATGGACGATATAGGTTCTAGAGCAGTATTAGAGTAGAATGGGGGCCCAATTTATATAAAATATGGACCCATATATTTGACTTTCATAGTATGTCTTCTTAGTTGAAATATAATATAACTAGCTGAACCCCGCCCGCTTCGCCAGGCAAAATACAAATGGTAAAATTAAAATCAGGTTTCATATTGATCTTATCATATTGATATTATCGTGGTTTGTAATATATAGGTTCCAATTTTCAGCGACGTGAAAGGTTTGACCTTCTTATTGGCGGCATGATCACTAAAATGAAAACCCAAAATATGTACTAATATTCGAAGAAATTAATTGAGTTTCATAATTACCGACATATAAAATCACAAAAGAAATGACATTGACATGAAAAAAAAATTTAAAACATTCGAAATAATATTTGGTTTTGTTAAACTCAAAAAAAAAACAGTAAAAATCTTCCCGGATTTTATATTTTTCTGGAAATTGTCCTACATCCTATGTCCTTCCTTGGGCCAACACGAATTCATCAAGCCCAAAATCGTGAAAATCAGACGATCCGTTATAAAGTTTTGCGTGTTCACACGGACGGCATTCTCTTTTATAAATATAGATCTGCAAAATTTTATCAGGATCCAATTGAAGATGTGGGGCTATACAAAAACATTGACCTATATAGCTGGCTTTCAAAACAGTTGTTTCTAGTCTAAATTTAATGATCCCATTTAAAATGTGTATTCAATTATTTCTTGGTGTTACAAACATTTGGCGGAAAACTAACTTATAAACCCTAGTCCACGAAGTGGTGTAGGGTATAAAAATTAAATATTTGAAGAACATTAAGAAAGCAATAAATTTGTATTATTTAAGCAAAAATGCTTAGATTATACAAAATTAAACATTGTTTATTTATAAAAGTAATAAAAAACCAAAAAAAAGTTTTTTCTAAGCCACGATTTGAACCTGATACCTTCTGGGTGCACCTTAACTCTGTTAGCCTATACTAAAAATTCGTTCCGATTCACTTGTGAAAATGCTATTCGTAAAACTATACGGGATATTAATATATTATCCTATTTTTTGGAAGTTGTTAAAAAGAGATGCGTTTAAAATGATTTCCTTATCGGTACGATTTTTATCTCATTTCGCCCTTTTTCATTAAAGGTAAAAATTTCTAAAATTCCCTTATGTTGCGCGTCCACACTAGGGTTTGCATTTTCCCGTACTTTTTATTTCCCGGGAAACGGGAATTATTTTTTCAATTTCCTGGGATCCCAGAAATCGTCAACATACTGTTTACCATGAGTTAAGCTTATTTTTTTCAATCAAACATTCACATTTTAATAAAGTAAAATAAAAATATTTGATTTGAACTGGGATATTGTCCTGGCTGAAGACCATTTGGCATCTATATTTAATAGAATGCAAATTTATTTACAAATGGCATGGTGACATTTATTAAACATTATTAAAACTAAAACAAATGAGCGTTGGCACGGCAGAAGCTGCATTTACACATACTTACATATGCAACTCAATGAGATGCTTGTAAGATGGCATGTGTACTTTATTACTTGGTCCTTATAGAGGCCGGGTTTGATATTAAAAAGCCGCTGCGAAGCCACTTGAAAAGACTTTTGACATGGTCGAAATCATGATCGTGGTAGTCTGCAGCCAAGTAATAAATGTCACCATACCATTTGTAAATAAATTTGCATTCTACTAAATATAGATGCCAAATGGTCTTGAGCCAGGACAATATTCCAGTTCAAATCAAATATTGATTACAGACCAAAAACAAAATACGAACGAAAAAAACTAAAATAAAATAAAAATATATTTCACAACGAACCTGTTACAGAATTCATATAATAAAGCGCAATGTGAGATCAATTCAAACTCAATTCAAGTTTCAAAATTAGTTAAAGATCAGATATTTCTTATTTTATTGGAAAAAGTGGACGCGACGGAGAACGATCGTCACATTAGTAGTGAGTAGAGCACTAAATGAAATGTTTGTTCTTTGTCCTGTCGCTTCGAAAACTTTAAATTCTTTATTTTTTGCGTTCGGATACATTTTCGGATTTTATTTTTTTCATATGGAGCTTGACAGGAAAAATCCGAAAAGTGGATTTTGAGTCTAAATCCGAACGCAGCTTAAAAATATTTTGTCATCCAAGTGCAACATTTGACATACCTAATTAAAAGCTATGTGATCTAAATTTGTATACAACATTTTTAATTTTATTGTGGAAATGATGGAATAAAATATGCGAAGAAATACGTACAATTTTCTACTGAATTCCCGCGGGATTCCCGTACGAATTTCCCTAGCGCACTTTCAACAGACGTCTTAGTATTTTATGACGATCAAGAATATATAAACTATATGACAAACTTAGTGTACCCCCATTCTATGGTGAAGGTTATAAAAATAAATCCATTGAAAAAATTGTTTAGTGACACCGTACATAAAGGGTTTTCTGTCTTCTTACGCTGTTTCCTCATTTGAATTCCGAACTTAACGCCGGAGTCAAAAATAATCAAAAGAAAATTGTCAGTTTTGTAAAAATAAAGACAACGTTACGATCGGACTTCAAATAGCAACGCAGTGTAAAAAATAAAAGGACGGTATGTAGGGTGCACCAAAAAAGCAAATAATTTTAAATTGTCTTTGACAACCCCATTTTCTTTTTGGTTGGGGATCGACCCTAGTGTCCTAATGTCAACTGTACTTAAACTATCGTTCTGATCTAAATATTAGTAATATTTGAAGCCAAACTAGTATTAGAACTCCGACGATATAGGGATATAGCCAAATATATATACGGCTAATAACAGCGTGGTAATGCAAGCACTCTATACACAAAAGCCACTTATAAGTATTTATCCGACTATCCTTAAATTAATTACCAGCTCTATTTTAATAAATGTAGATGAAGATCATAAAAAAATTTGAACGGATTAAAATATCTAAATCTGAATAAAAAATATGTTTCCCATAGACATTAATTGAATCCTTTCCATGGCGAGTACTTCATCTTTCACACTTTTCAGCTTTCTAGGTCAAAAGAAAAACGTTTGTCATGTCTGCTAAGTCAGACCACCAGGACAACGCCACCCAACTAAAATATGATGCGAATATGAAATTAATCTAGTCAGTAGTTTGACTGTGATGAAGTCTCACAAATACACACCACGGATTTTATATATAAAATTAAGAACTATGTAGGTATTTTAAACACATTTTTAATAAAAATCCATTTTTTTCTCTGAATTTTACACGCAATAATGAATAACAACACAAATTCTCAAAAAATTATTTTTGGCTAACTTTTTCTCTATGTAGTTGTAATTATTGCTTGCTGAATATTGCTTGAAACGGCGAAAAATTTACTAATTTATTATTTAATATTTTCAATATTGTTGTTATCCTCTTTTTTGCTTTTGATTGTATTTGACAAAAATGATTTACATCCGGCTGTCCTTGGAGATCGGCTACTTACACTGAGCAACATTTTTGAAGTCATTTCAAAATAACCATATACGGACACCGCTACATGATAAAAGACCAAAAAAAGACCCGTGTTTTTTTTTCCCCCCAAAGTCATGCACTTTTTTTTATGGGCCCCCAGAGATTTGAGGCCTCGGTGTAATTTTTGGAAAAAAGTGATCATATTCTCAGGCTCATATCTTGCAAACCGTTCGGAATTTTGATTTACTCTCTGAGGCAAAGTTCTAGCTCTTGTCATAAAGAACAAAAATTGTGAACATATAAAATCAAAAAAACCTCATCTTCAAGGTCAAAATCGCAAAAAACTTAAAAAAATTCGATTTTTTTTAACCTTTTTTCCCCTGTTCAGGTCCATAGGTAGCAAACCGCTGAAAATTCAGGGAAACAATCAACTACAAAAATGTACCTAAGATCTCAATAAACAACTTTCTAGAACATATGAACTTCCTAGGAATTATTCTTAACACCGTTTAGGTAGCGCTTAGGTAGCCGCAAAATTGAAAAATTACACCGAGGCCTCAAATCTCTGGGGGCCCATAAAAAAAAAGTGCATGACTTTGGGGAAAAAAAAAACACGGTCTTTTTTTTTGTCTTTTATCATGTAGCGGTGTCCGTATATGGTTATTTTTTTCGTGTTGCACTGTGTTATTAAAATGTCCCGAGTGATTTCAAAATACAATTATTTTTCCCCATTCAACTCTTCTTTACGAAATTTTGGGCAAAAATTTCCAAAAAATATATTTCAATAATGTTGTTTGGTTTAAAAACTAAAGCTGGTCCGGAAAAACTAAAATCTTATTAAGAATCTCATGAAATACCAAGAACGCTCATTTGTCGGGCTCATAATTCCATTTAAGAATGTCTATCAGATCACCCTTCTATCTGCTGTCTATCTAAAACACATCAGTAAATGTTTTATACAGTCCTTCGACAACATTTCTCAAGATATCAGATTTTGAGGAAATTTAACAAAATTCTGAAAAATTGTCAGCTTTTGCAAAATATTTTATATATTTAATTCCTTCAACTTCCGATGATCTATGGAACTTCTTTACAGGAAATTGATAAGCACTCTTATATATTCGTTGAATTTCCAATATAAAAAAATCTCATAATTCTGTGTAATAATAAGGATAAGCCTTGCCCCGTATGGGTTAACCTTGCAATAGCCTTACACTGTACAAAGTTCTAGTGCTCGCCCCCACCCATCTCAATTTCCCCTCCAACCATAATTTTAATTGCCAAAAGTTAAACGAGCGGGGGCGGTGAGAGGGTAAATCCTTGTTGAGTCCACACAGATTTCCTTGCGATTGCGTTTTCTCTGCTATCGCCGCCTTCAAATGAAAACACGCAAAGTGCATTTTAGTTCGACACAACAATCCGGCAAACATCACGTGGAAACTGCTGCTTCTGAAACGAAAGAAAGAAGAAGAAAAAGTTCCGTGTTCATTGTCGACAAAATAGCAGCAACAAAAGAGGAATCGTAATTCCTTTGGTTCTCTGTTGTAATTAATCACAAAAAAACTAAGAAATCCAACCAAACAATGAACCAAATTACCTATGCAAATATTATTCTTCTATTGTAGAGTTAGTATAGTACACGAGTTATACGAATATTGCTGCGCGATAATAACGATAATAAATAAACGTTATTGGGTTAAGGAACGCCTCAAGGCATGCAACACGAATTCACAAGAATACGTCGAGCTTTGAGGCATTTTCATTTCAAAAGAAAACCACAACACAAAGTCATTTGTTTTCTTAGTTCGATGGAAAAGTGGGAGTTCATTTGGGTGGAGGGGTGGTGTGCTGAAAGTTTGTTCAAAAGATTTGTCATTTAAATGAAAGATTTGTTTTAAATCATCTAGAACAAAATGAAATCATAAATTATAGATATTATTCCAAAAGCAAGAAGGAAGACCAAAAATTAAAATAAATTTATATACCCACAGAAATAAGCATACTAAATATAGTGCCAAAAAATCATCTACGTTTAATAATACTTGAAGTGAAATACACACTTCATCGTTTTTAAGCTTAATCGATTCCACGAAGTAATTATGGTGTCTGGCGCCCATACTCATTATTAGACACATTATTTTCTCTAGTAAATAAGTGTTATTAAGGATATGCCTAATCTAATTAAACTAAATAAATTTGGAAGTTTATTTGTATACCCTCCACCTTAGGATGGGGGTATATTCACTTTTTCATTCCGTATGCAAGACCTTCAAATATTTTACCCCATAAAGTATATATATTATGGGTCGTGGTAAAATTCTAAGAGGATCTAGCCATGACTGTCTGCCTGTCTTTTTTTCGCTGGAGGTGTGGAATCGTCTTAAGATGTATACAATCCATGTTCGAAAATATACACGATTCTCCTAGCGCCTACGCAGCTACGTACTAAACCACACCCCCTCTTCCCACCTTCCCACGGGACTGCCTTTTGGTATTACTTCGTGGGGGAAGTCAAATGGTCTTCAATTATTTACAAAGCTATGGAACCACTTCCTTTTTCCTATAGCCTCAGTTTCTCTGCGCTCCTGGCTTATGCTACTTAAGAGCCAGTTTACTGCGGAACAGTTTCCTTCAGACTTTAACATTAACTCGACTATGTAGTTTTGTCTCAGTCGTTCTCCTACGGCCGTTTCAGACCAACTGCGGTATCCCGTAAATCTTGGGCATGTCTTATCTTCTGCTGGATGTTGCACTCAGCAAAATAGCATTCCTAAATTTGAGTAAAATCCAAATAGGAAAAATAACTAAGTATGAGCAAAGTTTTCTTATTTCAAAGTCATAGCAAATAGTTCATTTACTAGAAATAGGATAGTAAATTTGCTTAAAACCATTTCATTGGATCTAATAAAAAATCTTACAATTGAGTAAATTCATATTTGTGTGGAGGAATATTTCTAAAGTTTTAAGCCAGAAAAATATTAAGATTTTTTTGCATGGAAAAAAATCATTTAGTAAATTTAAATTTTAAAATTAAGTTAATGTGTTCACTGAAATTTATGCCGAATTATATTTATAATTAATTATATTTATAATTATATATAATTATACATTTAAGAATTAATGAACTTATAAAAAATCACATCAATTTGTTTAGAAAATTCTTGAATATTAATCTAAGAAGCAATTCTGGTTCGTTTGCCGAGAATTATTTCTTAAATATTTCAAGTATTACTATAAACAACCACTGCGAAGGCGCATATCTTGCCTGCGAAGCAATCATAGAATAATAGCTCAACTCTTTACGGCAGAGGTATCATGAATTTTTGAGAAATATTTCATGACTTCAATTTTTGTATCAGTTTTGCATACTCTGAAGCAAAATCATTTGTTTGAATTACTGTTAGATAAATTGAACTTATTTTTAGTTCATTTTTTTTCCTTGTCCTTCCTTAAAAATTTACTCGTTTTGAGGAAAAAATCAGCAAAATTTTCCCCAGTTTAAGTAAATATTTACTTGATTTGGGTAAAAAATTACTTAGTTTTAGGAAAATTTCAGCAAAATTTTACTTAGACTAAGTAAAAATGTACTTGCTATTTTCTTTAGTTTGAGTTAATATTTACTTGGTTTGAGGAAAATTGAATTAGAATCAAAGCACGTACTACTTTCAAAAAATTTGAACTTGATATGAGGAAATATTGTTTAGCGTTATACGAAGTTCAATTTTCCTAAATATGTGTTCCTATAAAAACAATTAACAACAGCTCCTCTATTGTGCTGCTTTAGTGTGTCAAAGTAGGTAGAACTTTACAATTTTTTGGGAGGATTATGATATTCAAGATGTCTGGTCAAATATGCCTCACATGAAAAGCTGTAATTGCAAAAATATTTATTAAGTTTTGGTAATGGATTCCCACTCCCAAAAAATAATTGTATGGGATAATAATATTAAATTATGGGAACATTGGCTCGTATTAACGAATATTGAACTACTTGCCAAAAATAAAAGAAAAGGTATTCAAAACCAATACAAATTGTTCTTTGTATTTTCCCAAAATTGTCAAATAATTAGGGGTGGTCAAATGATAGAACGAGCCGGCAAATCAGCCGAAAGCCGCCGCCGCCGATAATTACGGGTCGGCTTATAACTCTGCCCACAGCAGACTTTTAAGCAGTTTCTTCTATGTATTGATATAATGTTTTTTGCCTTTATGCTAAGTGTACCTTTCCCGATACCAACGCTTTTGACACTCAAGTTGCTTTGTGACACGCATAATCCAGGTGCTTGATGAAATTGAGTCTACAATCGATCATTATGCCCTGGTATTTTATAGCTTCCGATGATGTAATTTCGGTTGATCCTACCGCCTAAGTCTTGTGTTCTGCTAGATGTAAGTTTATTTTTCACAACCAATTGCCAATTGTACGGATCGACTCGCACAATTTCTGCTTCCTCTGCACACTGGTTCCAAATCCATATTTTTTGGCAGAAATGCAAAAAATTTAAATTCGAAATTTTAAATGTGTATATCTATATTTTCTTTATGTCAAAACTCCAAAGTATTAGAGGAAACTAGGTTTCAATACCGCAAGCCTGAAAGGTATTTAAAGTTTACCGTTCAAACAAGCGGGATTAAATCGGATTTAAAGCAGTTATACAAAATACTTAAAATATTACTATATTGCGGAAATTGAAGGCCAGTGTAAGTAGTTGAAAAATTATATTTACCATTTTGTGATTGTTGTGGTATTGTCAATATTCATTGGTGTTGTAATTTTGCGATTTGATTGAACATAACCTATAAAAATCGTAGACCAAAAGTTATATGTAGGACTCAACTTGACTCAAAGTGTAAATGTGAAAGTGTTCATCTGAGCGGGAATTCAGCAGCAAGTTTTATTTATTTCTCGCACATTTTGTCACCACTTTTTCACAATAAAATTTTAAAAGGTACAAATAATTAAAAAAAACTTTTAATTGGATATGAGTGGAGATATAAATCTTCTAACTTAAATATGGTAATTCAATATAATTAATATAAACTGAATATAAGAGAATAGAAGGCTACAATATCGTTATTAATACTTTGAGATAGTTCAATTTCAAAATTTTTGATTTCTTTATGGAAAAAGTCTTGATATGCCAATATCTGTGGAGAAATCGTACATGTGTTATACAGAATTTTGCTAATAAACTAAAAAAATATGTATAATAAATAATAAATTAAAAATATATAACGTAACAAATATGTATTAAAAATGGCTATATTACTGCCTCAAAATATAAATTTAGGTTTTCGAAGCTACAGGAAAGGGAGCTGATAATTAACTATTTATTAACAATACAACTCTCGAGTATATAATATCGTTCTCTATCGCGCTCACTTTCTCCAATAAATTTAGAAATAGACTATCTTATGAGTCTTTAAATAGGTTGTCTGCCTTAAAATTTTTCATATTTCAAACAAACTCTTATCATCATCATCACTTCGTGGAATAGGGCATTATATGTTTGTAATACAGAAATATAATAATTTACTTCATTAAAGTTCGAATGTTTTATTCGGAAAAAATAAGTTTTTTATATAGAAAACAATATGTTGACGATTTCCCGTACTGTCCCGGGATCCCGGGAAATCGAAAAAATAATTCCCGTGTCCCGGGAAATAAAAAGTACGGGAAAATGCAAACCCTATATGTTATATCTAGCAAATGTGCAAAATTACAAGATTGTATCTTTATTTTTCGACTTTATGGTTTTGGGATCAGTATACTAGAGCAAAGTTCGAATATTACGTTATACATAATGTTCCACAGAAGTGATCCCAGGATCGAACCCTGAGGAACACCAGATGTAACATTGTAGGATTCTACTTCTACGTCGGTTTCGATCCACATTATTCAATTTGAGGAATAGTTTTTGATTATTATAACAAGATACTCGGGTATGTTTAAATTTCTTTTGAAGTCATATTGTCTTTCCGATGGGCCTTCCACCTCCTCATCTGCCTTCAATAATCGTGTATATACGATCCTTTCTAGACATTTTCCAAGAGTGTCAAGAAGACATATGAAATCTAAGCCTGAAGCTTTCTTGTCGCCGATTCTCCAGTGGATGTATAGAATTTCTTCCTCGGTTACTTCAATCTCACTATGGTTTGTGGTTATTTCCGTGCCTATATAAGGGTCCTCGTCTAGGAATAGAACCGTAACTATTACCTTTATGAGTTTTGGACACATTATTTGGGGTGACTTTTCTCCTTGAGTAGGACATAACCACTCTTTGCACAAATGTTTGAAAGACTTAGCCTTAATCTTGGTGGTACACGTCTCGACATGCTAGGAAGTCCGATTTACCCCTGTCCGTCCGTCTATCTGTTGAAACCACGCTAGATTCCGAACGAAATGAGCGAAGAGGTTCAAATTTCCACAAAAATTGGGCGAAATCGGTCCAGAGGGCGTCCAATATTAAGGGTATATTTCCGGATGACGGATCACTCATTGTATTCATCAAAACGACGTACGAAAGTTGATTTGCGTTTCCGAATATTACGAATGTCAATTTTTGAGTAAAACACAAAAGCTTTCGTTTGCTTTTCTGTATTTTTGAGTTTCCACAACACGAAACCAATCGTCACAAATGTCAAGTCTGGACGATTGGAAAAACCTATTCGTTTACGTTCAGAAATTAAAAAAATGATTGAAATCCACGTTTTTTAAATTGAAATTTTATTTTCTATTATAAATAAACGATTAATACATATACATATGTACATACACATTGTAACATGTCTATTTTAAGAGAAATAATGAAAACAATTTATTCACACATTGACACAAATTCATCACTCATGCACCAAAACTTGTCGAACATACGCGTAAACGAACAGCCTTCATGATCCCGTACCTAACACAACTGTAAGAAATGGTCAATTGACACAAATATTAAATTTTACCACAACAATCTCAACCAAATATATTTTCACAAATTATTTTGAAATTTTTATTTTGCAAACAAATATTTTTTTGCATAGAAAGCTATGTTTTTCTATGAATAAAATTATCAAAGAATGACAAAAAATCTTGATGGCAATATTGTTGATTGACAAATGAACGAAAGCTTTTATAATTTCAAATCATAAGACGAAAACTTTTAAACGTGTTACAAAAACTAAATTTATGAGTCGTTCGTCAGGGTATCATTCGTTCGTGTAGAATTTTAATCGTCATCCGGAAACACCCCCTAGGATTATTTAAGCAATTTTTTGAAAAAAAATGGTTGCGTATATTCTTCTTGTAGCGTAAAAACACCAAAAAGTATATAAAAGATTTAGCGGATGAAATGGGACAAAATGGAACAAAAAGGAATAAAAATGGTACCGATGATACGTTAACAGCTAGAAACATGAAATTTGTAATGTATATTCCTCTAATTGCGTAGACTCGTAAAATAGATGGGTTTCTCAAAATTCGTACCTTTAAGATATACCATTAGAGAAGAGGGATACAAATGGTACCAATCAAACCACTGAAGTTGAAATTATGATATTCGGTGAATACATTTATTTGACGGGTGGTATATATCGTGTTTATATCGAGAATTGGTTCTAGAAGATCTACTCCAGGTTGTTGGATGGTGCTGGCGTGGTTATAATACCTGCATCTCCAATATTCTGATCTCTGAATTTTACAACACATTTGGTGGACTGTAGAGTGCCTTTTATAGCTCCTTGGATGCCTAAATCGGCTAATATTTGTGTTTCAAAAGCTTTCCGTCTCCAAGGGCATCGCACCAGGCTGAGCCTGGTGGACGTCCGGTATATCCAATGGATTCATACAGGTTTCTGACCGCAGCTCTTTCCGACAGCTAGAAAAAATATTGCTCCTAAAGGTATGCTTTATAAAAAATTATTTAAATGTTCTTATTGCATGAATAATAATAATTGGTTTGGCCTTTGCATTTTGTTTTGCGGAATTTTCTTTTTTTCTTTTCGCAATAAATTACTTAGACTTCAGTGTATCAATACTAAGACTTCAGGCGATCTTGAGATTATAGTTTTATATTGGAGAGAGTGAAACACACTGCTACTCGAACAGCCTTCAGGTAAACCACTGTTTGAAAAAGAAACCGAAAACAGGACTACATGTTTTCTAATTCCAAAAACACTTTAAGAGCACTTGAGTTCCATGAACTAAACGAAATTCCAGTACAATTCATGCATTCCGAGATATAGGTGACCTCTAAAATAATGAACTTTTCAACTATTTGAACAACTACATGAACATTAAATTAAATCCACTGGAAAATTTTTGACACGATATCGCTAAAATTGTTTAGAATACGTTTGACTGGAATAATCTTTGCTGAATGCAATCCGAAAAGTTGATATTAGGCTGCATCAAATTTGGGAGTTTTTACACAGGGTTCAGAAAAAATAAAAAAAATTTAACGTGAGTTTCAATATTCCGTATCACATTTGGGATTTTTGTTGCCCCGGTCTAGTGTATATAAAAGATAGGTTCAACCGGTTAGTTATTAACAGGTGAATTCTTTACTTTTCAATGAAACATTGCCAATTAGTTTTAACTAAAAATTCAGTTAAATTTGTCAAGCGTCATAAATAATCCTTATCCAGTCTCTAGTATCCTTATCGTATGTACCCTCAATTGCGTACAAAAGAAAACAAACCTCTGCAAGCTATGCTACCTCAAATTTATATTAAGCACATTTTGGGCCTTTTCTTTTCGGAAAAATAAGCAAACTAGAATTAATCAAAACATGTCTTAAATATTCCCAACAACAACTTTAAAAAATTATTGTATTCAATTCCTGACATGTTTGACAAAAGAAATTTGAGACAGTTTATTTTGTATTTTTTTCTTTAGAAAATTGTCTACGATGAATGCATAATTTGCAATCCCCATCCAACAATCGGCCTCACAAATAACCATAATTTCGCAGAAATTTGTCTGAGATATTAGGAATTTTTCAAAGCACTCTCTACACCCATTGTCGAAACCCCTTTTAAGCGTTGTCAACGCCACAGCACGTATCCACTTGTGGTCTTTTTATGAAAATAAAAATTGAAAAACAAATAAAAAATAATATGAAATTTTACAAGAAAATCACAACACTGGCAAAATAACGAGTAACCATTGTATGTTAGCCTGTCTACCTGCTACCCACCAACCACAAAGGTCAAAAGCCGGTTGAAGGACTGTTGGAAGGAAACAGAACAGAAACACTTGGAAAACAAACACTACAACTGCACCTTCGGCCCGTCATGCAGGAAAACACGAACACTGGGAACCTTAGTGTCTTAAAGGATTTCCCTGCCATTACACTTCCCCTGCACTAACTGCTCACTGGGGTTGGGTGACCCGGCGTTCGAACGAAGGCGGGAGAATATGGGGACGCTCATATAATGCCGCTGTATTTGTGAGAAAATGCGTGTTTGAATGGCATAAATTTTGCACACATTCAACGCGATAAAATAAAATTTAATTGTAGACCTTTGAGAAGTAGCGCCAAGAACAACAAACAAAACAATACATGCTCAGCAAATACTCGACAGCAACAATAACAATAAACGTGTTTTTGCGTTTTTCGTTTGTCCGCATTTTAAGAACCCTTTAATAATGGTTGTTATTGTTTTTTTTTCTTGCCACAAATACCTAGTTCTTCAAGTCGCCTTGTTGAGAGAATATGTGTGTGTCCACACACGTACACTCACATTCTCACAGCCTGAACATATTCTAGGAAAATTGTCTTCAGCTTAAAGAGGCGTGATTTCTGTCTAATAGCCAACCTACTGTGCAGGTATATAAAACATCATTTAGTTGGGGGAAGGTATGCGAAGAGTGGAATTTGAAAAAAATAGAAAGGGTACAAAAAATTAAATCAAGTTTGAACTTAGAGAATAAACATTGAAATATTTGTATTCATTGGTACCTTACGAGTAAATTCAAAAGTCCACCCTAAAAGTATGCATTGCAAAATACTCATGTTCCAATCGGCCGTTGAGTTTATAGGAATGATTTGGCAGGATATTTGAATCGATTTATTCATTAACAAAAAATGATAAGCCATTACGCCCTGACTCTTTGCAAATGTTGAGCTAATATATTAAGCTTTAGTTATTTATCAAGTTATAAGAGCTGACTACCACCTACTAAAATATACAATGAGTTTTATTCGAGATTTCGAAATCGTAAAAAATAAAAATTTGCATTCGACGTTACCTGTGGTACTGTCAAATTTCATTTAATTGTGGACTCACATGAAATCGCCGGTAATGATTGCATTAACCTATATATTAAAATAAGAAATTTATGACGATTTTTCGTTTTATGTCACATGGGAGGTAGGTGTAGTTGTAGACAGATATAAAAAACTAATCTAATTTGACAATATAAGGCATCCATCAAATTTTTGCCGCAGCTTGAATGAAAATATTCCACTGTGTGCCGTACGAACGGTCATCTGGAGCATTGAGATCGACCATGAATCCCAATTTGTTGGTACTGAAGGAGAAATCTTTTTGACATTTTTTTTAACAAAATAGAATTACAGGCAGAATTGGTGCTTACCCATGTACACTCACCCGCAGTGGATGGTAGTTGTCTTTTGAGGGAAAATACCGAAAGAAACATATACATAGGTCTTCCAATTTCATACATGTAATTATGGTGATTATGGTTGTCCAGCAAAATTGACCATTTGAATGTATTACAGTTCTCCCTTCCACTTTATTTATTTATATTATATTAATCTACATACCTGTATTAGTATTTTCCATTTTGCAAAATTATCATTATTATCTTATAATTTTGGATTTACGATGTGATTTTACTTTAGGTTGAAATGTCAAAAAATGAAACAAAAAGAAAGTATTAACATTTACAGCTAGGTTTGAAAAAACAAGTTGCCACATGATTCCAAATTTTTAAATTTTCAAATAGGGTTTTAGCCCCATCGTACATTGCCTTAAACCAAGATCAGATGCGAAATAAAAACTAATCTTACGATTCGAATTCGAATTTTAGGTGATAACTACGTCAAAAAGGGATAAAAATCGTACCATTTTCCTAAACAAACGGAAGTAACTAGAAGACGCTAGAACCATGTACATCGGCGTGTTAAGTTCCTTTTATAGCTTAGATTAAATTTAAACAAGTAAGGAAAAGCGAAAGTCGGGCAGGGTCGACTATATGATACACTCCACTTTCTACCGGAATACAATTCAATTCAGTAAAAAAGTGAAAATTCGAAAATTTTTTGTATGTTTCCTAATCACAGGCTAATATGACCTGGTAAAATTTGACAAATCGAGAATAATATTTGTATCGGGGCTATATCCAAACATGGAATGAAGTGACTAACTTTCACAATAAGTTCTTCTAATTGAAGTATAACGTGTTATGATCAATTTTAAGAAATTCTCTGAAAATAGAAAGAAAGAAAGAAATTTGTATGAGAGCTATATGTAAATCTGAACCAATGTGACCCATTTTCACCATAGGTGTTCCTAGTTTAAATATAAGATGTATTGCCAATTTTGAAGAAAATCTGTTAAAATATGTGGATTCTGGAGCGGAAAAATTCAAATTTGGAGCGAAATTTGTATGGGAGCTATATATAAATCTGAACCGATCTGACTCATTTTCACCATGGGTATTTCCAGTTGAAATATAAGGTGTTTTGTCAATTTTGAAGAAAATCTGTTAAAATATGTGGATTCTGGAGCGGAAAAATTGGGAGCGAAATTTGTATGGGAGCTATATATAAAACTGAACCGATCTAACATATTTTTACCACAGGAGTTTCCAGTTGAAATATAAGGTTTTTTTGCAAATTTAGAAGAAAATCTGTTAAAATATGTGGATTCTAGAGCGGAAAAATTCAAATGGGGAGCGAAATTTGTATGGGAGCTATATATAAATCTGAACCGATCTAACACATTTTAACAACAGGTGTTTCTAGTTGAAATATAATGTGTTTTTCGAATTTTGAAGAAAGTCTGTTCAAATATGTGGATTCTAGAGCGGACAATTCAAATTGGGAGCGAAATTTGTATGGGAGATATATATAAATCTGAACCGATCTAACACATTTTTACAACAGGTGTTTCCAGTTGAAATATAAGGTGTTTTTCGAATTTTGAAGAAAGTCTGTTGAAATATGTGGTATCTAGAGTGAAAAGGGTCAAATCGGGAGTGAAATTCGTATGGGGGCTATATATAAATCTGAACCGATTTTTTCAAATTAAATTGCGTTCGTCCTTGTCCCGAAAAACTTCGTTGTGCAAAGTTTCGTTTGGTTCTGGCTACAATTGCGACCTGTATCGTGATTACAACAATAGATAGACAGACGGACATTGCTAAATCGACTCAGAAAGTGATTCTAAGCCGATCGGTATAATTAACAATGGGTCTATCTCCCTTCCTTTTGGATGTTACAAACAAATGCACAAAGACATAATACTCTCGTGGCGTGTATAAAAATAATCTTTAATGACATGGACTCAGTGTTGTCATTTTAGGCTTTTTCTACCAAAATTGATAAATTATTTTTCGTTTGGTACAATGATTGATAGAACCTCATTTTGGTAGGTATCGGTTCTTTCCCCAATACATTGTCAATTTACTTCTCATTTCTTCTGTATATAAAGGGTGATTTTTTAAGAGCTTGATAACTTTTTTTTTAAAAAAAACGCATAAAATTTGCAAAATCTCATCGGTTCTTTATTTGAAACGTTAGATTGGTCCATGACATTTACTTTTTGAAGATAATTTCATTTAAATGTTGACCGCGGCTGCGTCTTAGGTGGTCCATTCGGAAAGTCCAATTTTGGGCAACTTTTTCGAGCATTTCGGCCGGAATAGCCCGAATTTCTTCGGAAATGTTGTCTTCCAAAGCTGGAATAGTTGCTGGCTTATTTCTGTAGACTTTAGACTTGACGTAGCCCCACAAAAAATAGTCTAAAGGCGTCAAATCGCATGATCTTGGTGGCCAACTTACCGGTCCATTTCTTGAGATGAATTGTTCTCCGAAGTTTTCCCTCAAAATGGCCATAGAATCGCGAGCTGTGTGGCATGTAGCGCCATCTTGTTGAAACCACATGTCAACCAAGTTCAGTTCTTCCATTTTGGGCAAAAAAAAGTTGGATATCATCTCACGGTAGCGCTCACCATTCACAGTTACGTTACGATTCGCATCATCTTTGAAGAAGTACGGTCCAATGATGCCACCAGCCCATAAACCGCACCAAACTGTGACTTTTTCTGGATGCATTGGTAGCTCTTGCAATGCTTCTGGCTGATATTCACTCCAAAATCGACAATTCTGCCTATTTACGTACCCATTGAGCCAAAAATGAGCTTCGTCGCTGAACACAATTTCTTTCTTTCTGAACTTTCTTAACAGAGCACGCATTTTGATAATAAAATTCAATGATTTGCAAGCGTTGCTCGTTAGTAAGTCTATTCATGATGAAATGTCAAAGCATACTGAGCATCTTTCTCTTTGACACCATGTCTGAAATCCCACGTGATCTGTCAAATACTAATGCATGAAAATCCTAACCTCAAAATAATCACTCTTTATAACATAGTAGGTAAAATAATATCTGAGAGATCTCCATTTCAGCATTATGGCTGTTTCGACACAATTCAGTTAATTATATACTATAGTTTTCAATGATTATTATCTTCGGACAGCCAGCGGGGATGTTTTTTAAGGTATAGTCCACATAATGTCCTTTGAGATCGGTTCTAAGACTGGTAATATAGAACCGACAGACATATTACTGGGGTCAAACCCATGTAAAAGAGACAGGCCCTATCATATATTTCTGTGTGAGTTAGAAACGGGACCGACCCTTCCCACCAGGGACTAGCCCTGGGCACTAGTCATGCAACAGTTAATTTTCCCTTAGGTTAGTTTGTATACCCTCCACCTCCAGGATGGAGGTATACTAACTTTGTCATTTCGTTTGTAACACCTTGAAATATCCACCCGAGACCCTATAAAGTATATATATTCTTGATCGTCATAGTTAGAATTCTAGCCATCTAGCCATGTCCGTCCGTCTCTTGAAGGCATGCCAGCATCTAAACAAAAGGAGCTAGGACGCCCAAATTTAGCATAAATACGTCTTATAGACGTAGATCGGTTGGGATTGAAACTGGGCGAAATCGGGCCAAAGGGAAAAAATTTTCCCTCACAAAGACTGAAAAAAACTCATAATAACCCCTAATATTTTAGAGTATTTAATCATATTTTTTTCAATATGTATGCTTGTACTTACTTGATATTGGGTATGCGCACTCCCCCTATAACAAAAACGTGCACCATAAAGTGATTTTTAATCGTAGGGGGTGAAATGGAGCAAAAAGGGATAAAAAATGGTACATATCAAACTACAACAGCTAGAAACACGAAATTCGGTGTGTACATTCCTCTAATTCAGTAGATACATAATATAAAATTATTTTTTTCCAAATTATTACTTTTAAGGGATAAAATTGGAATAGAGGGATAAATATGGTACAAACCAAATGGCTGCACCTAGAATAATGAAGTAATTGGTGTATACACTCCACGTAAAATAGAATGATTTTTAGAAATTCGTAATTTTTGGGGTTCAAATGGGAAAATAGGAATAAAAATAGCTAGAGTCATGAAATTCGGAATTTACATTCCTCTGACTGCGTAGACACGAAATATGAAAGGTTTTTTCCAATTTCGTACTTTCAAGGTATTCAATGGGTACAGAGGGATAAAAATAGCACCAATTAAACTTACTAGAATGTTGAAATTCGGTGTGTACATCCCTCTAAATGCGTAGACACGTAAAATAAAGACATTTTAGAAAGTCGTACTTTTAAGGGGGTAAAATAGGAAGAAGGGGATAAAAATGGTACCAACCAAATGGCCGCAGCTAGAATCGTATATATATTCCTCTGACTGCATAGACACGCAAAATAAAAATATTTTTCCAAATTCGAAGTTTATTTACTTTTCTGACAAAAATGGATAGAATCATGAATATAGGCCATCTTGCACTCTATACGTAAGATACTGGTAAGATAATGGATTTTCAAAATTTATACTTTTGGAATTTAAATAGGATGGAAATACAACCAACCTAAGGGCCCCCCAATATTTTGGGTATTTAAGGTTTTTTGAAGATTGCTGCCTTATATATACTGACTGACTTTTAGGTATTATTTCTATACGTATAGTATAAACATATTGGTAGCCTTGTCTGATAAGCGTGGGTTAAAATAATTAAAATTTTATATTTATTAAAAAAATACTTTTATTTGTAATTTGTAATATTTTTTTCTGTATTGTTACTGCACTTCTACGAAAATTGACAGGCTCCGAACTTTACGTCGTTTTTACTTCTTTATTTTGTTCTTGAGCCATTTTCTTTTGGTCAAATCTTCAAGCCGCACTATGGGCGGATACGAGAAACTGTGGCCAAAATTCTGTAAAAAATCTATAAAAATTTTTGTTGTTGATTTTAATGAAATTTTGAATGAATGTATTTCCTTGATTAATATTCTGTTGGAAAAATACATCAGTCTTTTGTCATAAAAAAATTGTACGGTTAATATTTGAAATAAATAAATTTAGGAATATGAGTTATTCCATGTCAAACGGTACGACCTCGATAGCTGCGATTTTTTTGAAAGTTTCCTTCTCATAAAAATATTGAATACGCATTTTTAGAAAAAATTAGAAATCATTTTTTACGAGTTAACAGAGAAAAAAATGTGATTTTTTCAAAAAGGTGTGTTCTGTAACTCCTATACCTTGTTTTAAAGGCAATTTCAATTACTTCTAAGAGATTAAAGTGTAGTGATATAGTCGCGTTAGGTTGTTTTAACCCTCTAGTGCATAGCACCGCCTATAGACGGGGTCTACAAAAAAATCGATTTGATATTTTTTTTTTAAATTCTAATATTCCGACTTTTTAGAAGTGTAGTGGAAGCTTCAATCTGCGTTTCTAATTTTTCAGATTGGCAACATTCCTTCTAGTTTTTGAGTAATGTCTATTTGAAGTGATTTTTATTATTTTTGCAAACACCTGCATCTTTGCAAATAAAAAAGTATATTTTTTGGTGTCCGTTTGAATTAGGAAAAATACCAACGTGTAAGAAAATTTACGTTCCTTCGATGAATGGTTGACCTGTTGTACAAAAATATGTTCAGGTGTGTAAATTGGAACATATTCAACTCCGCCTTGCGGCGGGGTCATGTATTGTTTCAAATTTATTGTGTTGTAACAATAAAACACATATGACCGAGGATGAAATTCGCGAATTTCTGCAATATTTAAAATCGATAAGGTGGAACTGCGTAAATTTTTGGGGATTTTGTTCGCATTGGGGAAAATATGGCTTGCATCCTATACGTCAAGCTATGACATGCAATCGTTTTGAACATATTCAAAGTTCATTTCAATGACGATTCATCGCGTATTGAGAAATGAAAACGTGGTTATGATCCCTTGTGTTTCAACGAACGTTTTGTTCGTTCGGTCACAAAGCTCCAGCGTATTTGTGATGATGCGCTTTATAGATGAAAGGAAATCCAATTTTCCTTTTGGGTGTTACAAACAAATGCACAAAGACAAAATACTCTCGTGGAGTGTATAAAAAACAACTTCAGATTAGTGATCAGCGAATTGAAATTAGCCTAATAAAAAATTGGGGAAAACAAAAATTCATGCATTAGAGAGTTAAGTTTTTACAGTTTTATTCCATTTATTTTGATTTGCGAAATAATTAGTTAGTAGTGTTCTTAGATGTATTTTTTGGCGACTGTGTGAGTTTGGAAGTGGTTAATTGATGGCGTCTATTTTTTACGTTTTTTTCCTATTTTATTTTGCAAAATCGACAATAATTTCAGTGAAAAATTTTTCGGAAAATATATTTTGTATTGTTTTACTATACATATCCAAATTTATCTTTGTAGATTTGAAAAATCTTCGCCGATTACTTGCTGGTATTTAAATATTTGAATTTTCTGTTCAGTTCTCGTATTCTGCGATGGAGCACTTCCCCTCGCTCATATGATTTGCAGGGTTTAGTATGTAGCCGTTCGTTAAATTCTTTTAACTTTTTCCCCGATTTTTCTCTTCAAGTGTTTTTTGCTACCGCTGTACAAGTGGTCGTTCATATTAGGCGATTCTTTACAGCTCCGGCAGCTACAGTTTAGTTTAGTGATTGTGTTTCGTTCGTTATAGTTTTTTTCGCTGTTGAAGTCGCAGTTGTATTAGCTTTTTATTTTATATGTTCGCCGCTGTTGTTACAAATGTAGTTAGTACATACCCAACTGAATACATTCATACATATGTATGTCTGTGTATATGTATACAAGTGTGTATGTGCAAGTGTATTTGTGCCCGGTTGATTGTATTATTGTAACACTTCCCATAGTGGACGTTGGCAAACCATCGCTGTTAGTTACTGACTGGTAGTGTATGGTGTTGGTTGACGTGTTTACCTTAATGCGCACAAATCGCAAATAAATTGAATTAAAAAAAAATATAAAAATAATTCTATTTTTAATTAAAAGCTAATTTATAGTTAATAGATTATTTCGGTTTCGTCGCCGACAAACGCAAACACACACACACATACGCGCATTCCAATGAAAATGTTTGAGTTTTCCAAAATATTTTCCCTGAGGAGGTAAGGCAGTGATTTCATGTGATGCACAAAATGTTAAAACAGATGAGTGTTATTTGCGGCAGCCCAAAAGTTGTTGATTGTGTTTATTCGATTGAAAATGATATTTTAATAAAAATAATAATTTAATATAAATAGTGTAAAAATGTTTGGGAATTGGGAGAAAGAGTTTGAAAATTAATATAAAAGAAATGTATCCAACACCTAAATAATTATTTTTGTATGCATGGTTCATAAAATAAAAAAAAAACAATTGTTATGTATTATTTTTTTAAACTAAAATTCCAATTTTCGTCGCCGGTACTTTTAACATTTCTTGACAGTATAAGTTCGATCATACCGGTTTGTACGTTAAACTATAGGTAGGGGTAATGGCTACAAATATTCTGAATGTCAACTGCAAGCAATGGTTTATGAACACTAACAAAAAAATTAAAAAATATATATAAAAAATAGAAACAAAATCGAAATAATATAAATAAATAAACTAGAAAGCAATGTCTATTTGCCAAACATCTGTGGATAAATGCAAAAGTTGTGACCTCTTTCTAAGCTAATTTTAATAAATCAAGTTTTTTTATTTTCTCGCACGGACGAAAGGAAAAAAGGCCTATTTGAAGAAAATGTATGGATATGTGTGGAATTTTTGGCACTTCTTTTATATGATGGGCCATGTAACATTTTAAATTAAAATCGAAGGTCGATCTCTTCTCGAAAATTTTCCACGCAAATTTCTTACATTTTGCGTAAAAGACTCACTACTTTGCAAGTAAATTTTTAATATTTCCCAATTTTGAACGAGAAGAGATCGACCTTCAGTTCAGCCTTCATGAAGCTTATTTTCATTTCGGTGGCTATGTCAATAAGTAAAATTGCCGCACATGGGGTTCAGATAACCCACACATGACTATCGAGAAGCCAATGCATCCACAAGGAGTCACTTTTTGGTGTGGATTTTGGGTCGATAGAATGAGGTACTGCCGAGCCAGTCATATGATTGATATTTTGCAGCATTATTAAATGACAAAGTTCAACCTTTCCAATAAAACCAGAAATATTAAAGAAACAAGTAAGTAAAGGCTAAAGTCG